>APFE031727842.1:99269-143369 GCA_000404065.3 Pinus taeda | reverse complement strand
GACTTTCGATCAAAGGATTCCGTGACATGTTCGACATCAACACATCTTATCACATTTCATGGATTGTGCTGTGTACTTTGAGAGCCATTGTCATTATTGGTGGTTTCTCTCACGCTTGTGAACAGTTTACATCATTGACTAGTAATCAAGTGGTTTCTACCATGTTCGACTTCGACACATTCAATTGCATGGATAGAATCGTACTATTCGGGACGTAGAAATGAAGACCCTGGATCTAGTTTCCACCATCCAGGTTGCGAGGAATTTTGTATTCATTATATTATGGACTATACATAAATAGATGGCTGCGTCCATACTGTGTCCACATGTGTCTGTACTTATGATGTGTTATGAGATCATTCCTATATCAGAGCAGTAGTTAGTCTCCTAGTCAGTTAGTCTTCTAGTCAGTTTTCAGTCTCTTAGTCAGTTGTTATCTGAGTATGGGAATGCCTACCTCAGTGATGATATGATCTCATATATATATTTTGCATTGAATGTTTTTACAGGTTCCAACCGGGCTCTTCGCAAGATGATCCTCGAAATGATAAAGCACTTCACTCTTCCTATATGATAAATGAAAAAATCCTCATATACTACAGACTTTGCACTTTAGGGGGCAATCTGTTACACAAAAATATCGTCACCTTGATTATTTGCAGTCAGTATAGGTCTATCACCACCTATACCAGCTTCCTAAGTAAGTCTCAAACCTCAGCTCTTCAAAACAAGCTTTAGAAATGAGAGAAAGACATCAAAAAAGCAATGTAACTCTGGTTCCGCACTTTCTCTCACTTTTTCCTGTGGGCCCGCACCTTCTGTTCAGGATATTTGCGTACTTATACGCTCTGTATGTAAAAAAGAGGGTGCGTACCCCTGTAAAAGTCAAAAGGCACAATCTTTATCTTAAAAAACTCATCTTGGGTTAATTCTAGAGTTTTCTAGAAGCATTTGTTATGTGGATTGTTTGCTCCAAGTGGTTCATGCATCCCATAATAGGAGGAACTAATCCCTTGTTGGAAGGAACTATCCCTTTGAAGGAGGATTCTATCCCTTTGAAGGAGGACCTTGTAACTGATCTCCATTGCGCTATAAATTGAGGCATTGGGTCAGTGGCCAGGGAGGTTAGAAGCTGAACTTTTGAGGGTAAATGCTAGTGAAATCAAGACTTCCTATTTGAGCTTAAGAGGAGGGATTACATACCTTTTTGGCTTCATTAGGGAGTGAGTGAAGCTTGTCAAAGTAGAGGAGACTTCTTGTTGGACCCTGGGAGGAGCTTATACAGCGTCAAGGCAAAGGTTGTAAGGTTCTTCTCCTTTTGAATTAATAAAATCAGGCTCATTTTTCTCAACAAGTATCTCATGTTATTTGTTTCATGGACTCCTTGACTTTCATGTTAAATATGTTTTATAATATTGGTTTTTCAGGTGATATTTAATTGTTTTCCTTGTTTGTGTTTGCAGGTTTGTGATAAAGGAACTCATTTGGATCAAAGAAGCGAAGGCATCCCAAACTTGCGTTGGACATAAGGTAGGCCTTAAACACACTTGTTTGCCATTATTTATAAAAGCACATTTAGAGAAAGATAGTGTCTGGATGGTTTGCTTGTCATTAGGTCTTCTTTAGATTCTAGGAAGGTCTATCTTGTTTGCGAGATCGACTCATTCCTCATGACACTTGGATATGAAATTTGGGTGATTGCACTGGGCCGCTAATGCACGTTCTACTTCATGAGCTATCCTGCAAGCATTCAGCCATGGGATAGGGTGTTGCAGTCACTCACGGGCCTGTATGGATTCTTTGAGACCACTGAAAAAACATAGAATTGATCTTGTAGTCCTTCTGTGTGGAAGGATAAGGCTTCAAAGGCAGTAATATATTCGTTCACTATTCCTGTCTATCGGAGCTTAGTGAGATGACCCAAAAAGTTAGATTCATGGTCAAAGCAATCCATAAGAGCTTTTTTGAAAGTCTGCCAAGTCAAGGGCCTTCCATAGCAACATTGATGCCATTGCCACCATTTCCATTTTTCATTGTCCAAGTACATGCTACCCACACTAAGCTGAGTCGCATCATCCATGATGTGAGTTAGTGTGAAATATTGCTCCATTTGTGCTATCAATGTGGCCGAGTGAGAGCCATCAAATTTATACATGTCTAGCTTGGGTTGTTGTGGTTGGGATTGTTGGTGGGTGCCAAAGAGGTGAAGAGACTGGCTAGACTTGCCCTCAATGTTTTCATTGCCAATATATGCCTTAGTACGTTCCTCTATATTGCCCTTTGAGAGTGTTTCATTTAAATTCTTCAGCCACAATAGTACATCTTCCAATTGTGATTCAAGGTTGTCAATCCTCTCATTAGCCATAGCTTGAGCTCTAGTTTGTACCATGCATCGATCCGATGTACTTGATATTTGGGACTGCTCGAAATTTTTGGCACTAACAATTGAATGGTACCACCTTGCTCAGCTTGTCGACCTGATTCTTATGGGTTAAGTCTCCAATAAGTGTCCCAGGGGGATTTTTTTTTTTTTGTTACTCCGAATGGAGTATTACTCCTTGCTTAGGAATACTACAGTGGTCGAATCCCAGAAAATTCAATGCTACCCAAAGTCCTGCGAAAATCACGACCAAGTATAGGAACCCACAGAATTAGTTAGATCTGAATGGCGGATCTGATTGTTGTGACAGCTACAGAGTCCAAACTGCTAGATCTGGATGGCGGATATGATGGATCTGATAGATCTGAATGGCTGATTTGATAGATCTAAATGGCGGAACTGATTGTTGTTGCTGTGACAAAACCCCACCTGCGACATCTGATCTGACAAATATGATGTGTGATCCAAAGATAGAGAAGGGAACTATGGTCTCCAGGAGTGTCAAGTGCTATAGATCACAATATAAATAAGGGTCTGATAGTAGTACTCAGCCTAATATTTCAGGGCACTAACCAAGGAGGATCAACCATACCCTTAGCTCTACAACCCGACTACCCTATCGTACACGTGAGTAATCTCCCCGAGTTTTTTTCTCGGTGTACTGTAGCAACAAGATGATCAACGGTTTATCTATGGTGAGGTTTCAAGGGAGCTAGGGGGCTTTTGATATACCTAGAGGGTACTTGGGAGATAGTTTGTTCACAGTTCTATCTAATGCACTACTACTCGAAGGGCTACCCATAGGGGTTACAAGGGAATCCAACAAGCATGACTACCTCTTGTATTTTCTGCATGCATGCCTCCCCAAATCCATGGGTTTATATTCTCAATGATACATCTTGTGGTTTAAAGATGTCGGAACACGTCTCTAGCCAAAAAAAATTTGCTAAAAATTGAAAATTCCACCAGCCTTGGAAAGCACTTTGATACCACTTGTTATGCTCTTAACCTGCAAGATGATACCCAAATACCAAATATGCAAAGAAATATACCCAGAACATAGAACATGAGAAAAAACAACAAGTATTTTATTATTCAAACAACAATGTTCACTTGCTTCTTCGAGGGGGCAACCTCCAATAGTGCTGAGCTCAATTACAAAATAAGACACGATGCTCCTTGAGGGGAGTCTATATCCTTTATATAGGATGCATACATGCAATACCATGGGGCAATACCATGGTTCTTATTAATACCATCTATCTAATACCATGGCCCATTTAAAACTAACTGTGGTCCCTTCATTAAATGTGGGTTAACCACTTACAGTTATTAATATGGGCTTTATTGAATCTTTACTTAACTATAACTATGACTTGATCCTATTACATAAATAAGGGGGTTAGGGTTGGACCCTAACACCATAGTAAGTTAAATAGGCATAGCTGCACCAAATAAAATTGAGCGATTTTTAGACACTCTTATTGCTCTTACATAATGGACCAATCGATGTGTCCCTTATTTCATTTTATATGTATAGTCAGTAAATAAGAGAAGTTGTTTCTTAGTTAATCACAAAGTAATACTAATTGTTTTTAGGTTTAGAAAATTACGCTTAAGTGTTTTAATGTCCTTTTTGGGGTTGCATGTTGTTATCGGGAAAACTAGTGTCCATTCAGAGCTGTGAGTCCCACTAAAATGGGTAGCTATCTTAGAAACAAAAAAACTAAAGTCACATGTGTTTTCACTTGGCAGAAGCAAAGAGTACCAACCTCAGTCTTTCGCTTGGCTCCTTGCTTGCTTTCTCTCCCCTTTGACAAATCCTTGTCGTTGCTTGCTCACTTGTCCTGCTTCAAAGAACACCTGTAGAGTCAAAGCAGCATAATACCATCAAAGCATAGAGATCTACAATCATAAGAAATATAGGATCAGATATACATTTACCATACAAATGCATATATCAATTCAAGATTCAAATACATACAAGAATATGGAGGAAAACTCAAATAGCTTTATTGATAGAAGTAGTAGAACAAAGGATTAAAACCCATTGATCTAACCCAACGCCATCCTCCCAGCATGAAAGCCCTTCTTCACCTCATGAAAAGCTAGATCACCCAACACTATGATGTTCCACAAAGAAACCAACAACACTTCCTTACAAGATGCAAAATTCCAGCCTCTGGATCTCTAGGGTGAGGGATCCATATATAGATGTTTACAGGTGGGTGAGTTAGCTTCTAGGTTTTTGATTAGTGTCATTTCTCTAATAGTTCTCAACTCCACTTGGAGATTTCATGATCTCTTACTCATCCCTGGGTGAATTCAGAGAGGCAAGTGTCACAGGAGAAGTTTCTGGAAGATTCCATGATCATCCACCTTGCAAACTGTCTCTACCATTTGTCTACTCTCACCCATGACACCAAATAGAAGGCCTTCTCAGTATGCATCTCACCCCCCATGTGCATTAGGTGGGGTGCATTGTACTTTGACCATGGATTAGGTTAGATGGTCCATTTTTTACCAGTTCTTAGCCGTTTTTCATGGAGAACTTATGGGAGATGATGTAAACAACTGACCTTGTTCCTTTAGGGTATGAAACAACACTTTTAGGGACTTATAAGCCTTTGGCTTATGGACATATAAGCTTGGGGTTACAATTCCCAAATATGTCTATAACAGTTGCCCCCTAAAGCATGAGGTCGTCAATCTTATGATGTCGGGTGAAATGCTTTATCATGAGGATCCGAGGTTTTTCGCACTAGAAGGTGACCTGTAATAAGATACAATACAATACATTATCTTCATAATATTTTAATGATCTATCTAAGGCAGGCATTCCCATGCTCAGCTTTATAAATTCATTTTCATGTACATTAGACAGACAACCGTCTATATGGCAGACTAATGATTCTAGTAGAGCCATCATCCTTTGGCTTGGATGATTATCTATGCAGTTGTGATGTACATTTTATGTCTTTATTTTCTTGAATATATCACAGCTCGGATGCATGAAACTAGATCTAGGGTCTTCAAACTCGTTTAATCTTTGCCCAAAGAACAATTCAATCCATCTGAAAAGATGTTTTGAAGTCGAACATGGAAAGACATCACCTGATTACCAGCCAATGATGTAAGTTGTTAATAGGTGCAAGAGGAATCACCGATAATGATGATGACCCTCAAGGTACGACAGTACAATTTACGTGGTGTGAATACATGAGCCGATGTCGAACACCACGTAAAATATTCTGGTCCAAGGCCATTGATGTAAACTTTTCACTGGAAGTGAGAAACTTGCCATTGAGCCATGCAAGCTTCAAAGTACTGAAAGGGTTGTTCCTAAGTCAACTTCTTAGATAATGAAATGACATCGACAAGAGGTGACTTGTCATAGGAGGGCCTTAATGAATCATACATCTACGACATGAAACAGAGCAAATGATTTTGTGGAGGTGAAAACGATCTGATGATACAAGGTTCAAGGTGGCAATCATGAAAGAATGAAGGGTGAAGGTATTGCGGTGGATGAGACACAAGTTGGGTTGGTGAATTCTCTAAGCAACTTCTCTTGAACATATCGGCGACACTGAAATGGATTGGTAGCATTAACCCCAAAGATCGATGGTACGGTAGACCAATGGTGATATGACCAGTGAACAAAATAACCCAACCCGACTCGATCATGGTGATGGAGTGAAAGTGTCATGTTCAAGAGTGACTTGCTACCAATAAAGTTTGTTCAAGTTTTCTTCCCAATTTTTCCCCAGTCATTTCTAACCAGTACCTCTTTATTTTTGTCAAGCTTGAGGAGGATAACATATGCTTGCTCTATAATTTGCCCTTCATGCAAACCCGTCGTTATGTTTTAACGAGCCTAGTGACAATGAAATTCGTTCTTGTCTGCATGGACAAGTTTGTCGCTATTATTTTAACAAGTTTAGCGACAAGGATAACTCGGTCTTTTTCAATTTTAGAGAGTCTGAAAAGAGATGGAGAGGAAACTCTAGTAATCCTTTTTCATAATATAATACCTTAAGTCCGAAAAAGTATAAAATAATATGAAAGGGATGACTTTTCAGAGCCGAACAAGACAAGCGCTCGATCTTTTTGTGCAATGATCCCTCAAGTCCAAAAAGATTAAAATCTAAAGGAGGGATGGAACTCCCAATCAATTTAATGAGTTGTAGAGGCCAATTGCTCGGTAATCTTTTCATATTTTACGAGTCAGATGAAAAGAGCTTAAAGAAGACTCGTTTTTTGAGGAACAAGTGATGATTTTGGATAGCAGTTGGTTCCAAGTAAGGTTTGGAACTTTTCAATCATGATGGTGTAAAGAAGGTGGCTAATAGGATCACTCATCGTAGCTGTTCCTCAAAAGGGGTAAACAATCAAATGGAGGTGTATGATTGGCAAAAAATAGTGGAGGTGATGGTAATAACACGACCAAGGCTCAAAAGCTGATAATAATGCGATCACAATGGTTATTTACCGAAGGTGGGTTCATTTTTTAATGATCTTAAACTCTGGTGGAACATATTCTCATTGCAAGGTTTATTTTTTAATGAGCTTGAACTTCGTGTAAAACTACTTGTGATAAAAGTCAAAGATATTCGATTCACCATTAACAATATGCTCTCTTGACAGTTGTACTACCTGTTCAATTGCTCCATCAAACTGATTAGAAATGTTCATACATGCTTAGAAAATGAGTTAAAAAAACTAATGTCTTACTTGAATTACGTGAGTAATAACATAAAAGTAGCTTTTACCTCTCATTTTACCATTTCATTCAAACTTGGGATTGTTGGAGCTCTAGAGATACATTTCCCTCTCGATTTTCACCATTTCAAGAGATTCTGTGGACGATTTTTGGCACCGTCTGGATCAGGTAGGAGCTAAACCTGAGCTCTTCAATTGTATTCTTTCCTTTTCTGATTTTGTGCATGTTTTCTTGCTTTTCTGAGCCTCTGGGGTTTGAATATTTCATTCTCTCCCCATCGCACCTAGTATACATCGAAAGGTGTGATGCATACTAGGTTGGCCATTGGCCAATCAATATGCATCTCACCCAGTACATAGCTACGGTGTAATGCGTGCAAGGAGGAAAGCTTTTGCACTAATTTTTCAGGGAAATTTTGCCTATCTTTTGCCAAATCAGGATACTAATTCTTCGCTTGCTTGTTTCTTAGAGATTCATCAGAGCAAGATGGTCGTTACATGGCATGAACATGAGCATGAAGAAGAGGACATGGTTGCCTTACATGATCCGGGTACAATGACTGCAATGCGGAACTGTGGCTTGCTCAAGTTTTTCCACAAATCTAGCATGAGGCAACAAATCAACTTGTTGCAGTATTTCCTCGATGCATGGGATCCTACCAACCAAGTTTTCTAGATTAGAGGCAAATCCATCCCTTTGACTATTGAGGACATCTACTTTTTGACCGGTTTATTGAGGCATGGTGCCCCTCTCTCACTATCAGGTTTGGCCCGTGGCAGCGAATCTGTGAGGGATTATATTCACTGATACTGTAGAGATGGATCTCAGATGAGGAGGGACAACAAGATTAGTATTAGAGATGCCACTGACCGGTCCTTAAGGACTATCTTATTCACCTTTGCTAGATTGGCTGGAAGCACGTCTCTTCACTTGGCCAACAAGTCCTATATGCAGTATGCCTTGGAATGCCTCGAACCAAAGGTATTCAACTGGTGTGACGCAGTACTTCCAGTGATAAAAGAACAACTTATCAAGGTGAAAAATGGAAGATCCAAGAACTTTGGTTATGGTTCTATTCTAACCGTTTTTGCCTCGGAGAAGATCCCACTGATGCAGCCACAATACATTTCACTCGGTTTTCCACCACCGACTGAGCCACGGATGTAGAGATGGGTTGACCTTATGTCCATACACACTGTTCAATCACATGTTTCATTCTCTAATGCCTTCTTTGAGTGGTTCAATAGTCAGCAGATGGTTTATGCTGAGTATCCATATGCTGGGATGGATTTCCAGGGTGACCCAGATTTGGTGTTGCCAGCTGGCGAGCAGGAGGGTGTCATAGGTAAAAATCTCTGACCACATCTCTATTCATTGTTTTTATAATGTTATTGTGCTTTTTAAATATTATCAAGACTAATCAAACCTCATTTTTTCGTGTAGATATCGGACCAGCAGTGCGCCCGAGAGTAGCAGTTGTCGTTCCAGCGGGAGAGGCTGTAGGGGGGGTTATCCTTCACGATCTGGATGTAGCCAAGAGCCTTGCAGTATTATAGGATCAGATCGAGGGTCTCACCCTTGGTATCCAGGATGTGAAGACCGACGAGTTACCTCTAAGATTACAGCACCATACGACTGGCATGCCAAGCAGATGGACTAGGCTCTTATGCATGATTGCACAGGTGGTGACTTGTTATCACCAACACCATTAATCTAGGATGCTTCCTTGCATTTTTTGAGTTTTTGGGTCGTATGACCAACTTTTTCCTGGACATAGAACATTATGTGAAAAAACTAGAAACAGTTATATATATTTTTGATTTTCGGAGCTTTATTTTGGCTAAGTTATATGATCTTGATGCAAATGTTGATGAAATCCTTTTCTTTCATAAATTTTGCAAATGTCTATCTAACACATAATTTTCTAATGAATTGGTTAATGTGTTTAAGTTTCTGGAAATGTGTTAATATTGAATGCAATCCAACTGCCTTTCCAAAATTTTGACCCTTAGGAACATGCGATAGATAGCTAGATTCTGAACGGAATAGATGCCAGTAAGTTGTAGAATGACAAGTTGTGAGTCTAGCCTGATGACAAGTCAGTGTATGCCATGCGCGATGGCATCATAGAGGAGCTCTATCAATGTGCTATAGTCAATGATGTTATTCATTGACCGACCAATACATACCCCTCTGAAACTCACTAACTCGCCACTTGGATCAAAGATGGCCCAGGTTGCAGAAGATAGGTCTCGTGTACTACAACTCGCTCCATCGGCATATCTAAAAAAATATTCCAATAGGTTCAACATCTGCAACAAATGCAAAAGTGTATTATCTAACCAAAACAATCACTCTTAACGAAAACAAAAATGTAACAAAAGCATATGAAGAGATTATTATGCTTAGTCAAGCATAGTAACGCTTAAGGTACAAACCGTTTTGGGGTTGCGATAGTGGAATCCCATCATAATCTACTAGCTTGTAGGCCCCTTTTGCTAATACACACTTAACAATATAGGGACCCATCCATAAAGACTAGAACTTACCTGCTCCCAATTTATTGGATTCCTAATCGTAAAGTAAGACAAGGTCGCCTTCTGAGAAGACATGGGGTTTGACATTCTTGTCAAACTACACCTTGACTCATTTCTTATGTGCTTCATTAGCCAAGGTGGTGTCATGACGGGTTTCATCCAGTTGGATTAATTCCAAGAAACGAGCCTCTTCATTTGAAGTTCCAGGGAGAAGGTCGATTGCAAGCTTGAGAGATGAAATTTCGCACTGAATTGGTAAGACTACTTCCAGGCCATACACCAGCTGAAAGGGTGTAAACCTGGTTGCATTTCTTACCGATGTCCAGTATGCCCACAAGGCCGAGTACAGGATTTGGTGCCAACTCCGTTTATTGACTCCAATCATCCTTTGCAGCATGTGCTTCAGCACTTTGTTGATCGCCTCAACTTGCCCGTCAGCATATGGATAATATGGAGTAGAGCTGTCGTGGGACAGTCCTAATTTGGAAGCCAATTCAACCATCATGTGATTGCAGAAATGTGATCCATGATCTATGACTATAGCTTGTGGAACATTGAATCTGGAGACTACATGACTGAAAAAGAAAAGAGCAGTTGTTTCACTGCTGTTGTTTAATGGAGGCATCGCCTTGGACCATTTTGTAAAATAGTCAACTGCGACTATGATATACCAATGCCCCTCGGCCAAGGTGGGGTTACATGTCATGAAATCTATGCCCCATTTGGCGAATGGCCCAATAGCAACTATTGGATTCAGAGGTGCGGGTGGTATTCTGGTTTTGTGGTCAAAGATTTGACAAGCATGGCAACTTCTAACTACGGTTATGCAATCTTTGAACATTGTTAGCCATAAGTAACCTACTCGTAAAATCTTTTGTGCCGTAGTGTAACCAGATTGATGCCCCCCACTCACGCCTAAATGACAGTCATTTATGAATTTTTCGGCCTCCTCATGGGTGAGGCACCTTCGCAGAACTGTATCGATACCACGATGGTAAAGTGTATCACCAATGATCATGTAGTCTTTTGCTTGGTATCGTGTACGTCGTTGTTCTGAGTGTGAGGTATTAGGCCTATATGTTTGGGTTTGGAGATAGATGATTATATGTCCATACCATGGATCGCTCAATGATATTAGAAACAAAGATTCATCCATAATTGATGCTTTGGATGTTGAATCGTTGGACGATGATGGGAAGTCAGATAGTAACTCCGCGAAAACCAGAGATTTCTTTTATGTGGATTTTGTGAATTCTAGATCAAAGTCCAAATCGTGAATGAGCTAGAAGATTGTCGAGATATGGTTGAACGATGTTCTTGATGTCATGGAAGGCATAATTCATTTCCCTTTGAAAGGTTGCCCATGCGTTCTTTAAACCAAAAGGTAACTTATAGTACATGAATGTGCCCCATGGAAAAATAAATGCAGTCTTTGACTGGTCCTGTGGATGGATATTTATTTGATTATACCCAGAAATTCCGTCCATAAATGAAAATATTTCACATCCGGCACATTCATCAATTATCTGGTCAATGAAGGGCGTAGGGTAGTTGTCCTTTGGACAAGCTTGATTTACATCCATATAATCAACACACACTCTAATTGTTCCTTGCTTTTTCATCACAAGAACAATATTCAATACCCAATCAGTTAGAGGAACCGGGTAAATGAAACTACCATGTAAACGTTTTTCAACTTATGCCTTAATGGCAGTGGCTTTCTTTGGGTGCACCTATCAAATCCATTACCGTACTGGTTTGACATCTGGATACATCTTAATTTTGTGTTCAACTATGCTCAAGTTAATGCTTGCCATTTCCTCATATGACCATGAAAAGATATTTTTGAACTTGTGAAAGAGAGCATAATATACTTCTAGTTCTGATGAAGAACAAGATTTGCTGACATGAATATTCTCTACAACATCTTATTTGGTCAAGTTATTTATGGGGATAGTTTCTTCAATATTGGATAGAATTTGCTCGGAATCCACCGTATTTATAGTATTTGATAGGAAGTCAAAAACTGAAGGATGATTAAGGTTACTGGAAGAATCTTCATTGTAATCCGGAAGATGGGAATGATGATGGAAATCTTCCAATGGTGCCTCTCCTATCATCATCGACTAAATGATTCCTTCATCTGTAGAATGTAAATGTGACCAAGGATCTGAAGAGGTACCATATTCCTTAGACCTATCTAACGCTCGATGAGCATTGCTTTTGGTTTGTTGTCCAGGCCGAGAACATTGATTGCTACAATATTTCCATGGGGCTTGGAGGTAATACCTGGTGATGATCCATGCTAACATCATGTTCGGAAATCCTCTGAATAGAAGATACGATATTGCAAGTTCCCACCGTGGCGACTTCCGCCAGATTGTTTAGAGGTGGTAGAGAAAAAGTACCCATCAATGTAAGGTCTTTCAGCAGGCTTGCTCCGATATTTTGAAGCGATTGAGAGCTTTCGTGGATCATGGGAATTCTTCCCATAACTTGTGAACTATTGGGGAGAAAGGTTTGTTGGTCAGCGATTGTCATTCCTCCTTGAAAAGGAAATGCAATCTTTTTGAAGTATGTCAACACAATAGTAGCCATAGCATAAATCCAGGGCCTTCCTAGTAGGATGTTGTAATCGAGGTTTCCATCGATAACTTCAACATCAATTTCTACTATTTTTCCCTCCAGTTCAACTTGCAAGTTACTTAAAATCCCATATGGGGTGTATGTCTGTCCATCGAATTCTTTTAACGTCATTGACGATTGCGACAAGGGTGGTGATCCTAAAGTTTTCCAGCAACTCATTAACATAATACATGTAGATGCCCCCTCATCAATAATTATTCAATAAACAGTTTTGTTGAGGACTTTCACTTGAATGAGGAAAGCAAGTTGAGTTGGTAATTGAGGTTCATATCCTTTATGATTAAAGGCCATGAGATTGGAATCCAATGGGTCAATCCCACCTATTGTTGATAATAAAGCCTACTTTTGGGAGGGGCAATTTATAGTACTTCAAGTGTCGACATAGCGGATGGCGATTGGGCTAGGTCCTCTACTATATTATAATTATGTGCTGCTCTGGCACGAGGAATAAATGTCGATTTGTGTACTACTCCCTTTGGAAGCTTTATCATTAGCTTAGGAATGATGACAACTTCGATCGAAGTTGTTGCCAAACTACTAGGTTGATCAGTAGCCTTGTTGTTCGACAGCTGTGGATTCCCATAATATTTATTCCTTGTCGATATCAAAGCATCATTTTGCTATTTTGAAATAGAAAACATAAGCACTTGGGATGGGGAAGCATTGTCGCTAGCAACTAGATTGGTTTCTGGGTTTGGAAACGGATCAGTCAATACCACTGAGGTTTTTGAGTTTCTGAAGAACTTCTTAATCTCATCTTTATGTGGATAATCTCTCGTCCAATGATCCTCATCACATATAAAGCATGGATGACTAGGTTTCCTTTGTATAGAAGGGTTTCCAGAAGCTTTTTCAGGAGACGAATCATCTTGTTTCTTCTTTTTTCTTTTCCCTTTCTTCTTGCCCCCTGGTTGCTTCAGTTCTTTGCCCTTGTCAATTGACGCGGCATTAACCTCCAAGGCAATAATTTCTTCATTTACATTTTGACTGGAAACCATGCGGGCTTTCTTAGATGTAGCCTTTGTGGTTTTCATGCTTGTATTCCCTATCACACCATCACTGGCATGAGAGTCTTTGTTTGATTTAGGAGGAGGAAGAACAGAAAACTCTGGTCTAGGAACATTAGGTATTTTGTCATAGAGCGTGCCAGACTGAGTATAGATCAAGTCTAGATATTGCGCAAGAGCGATGACTTGCTCTTCAGTGACAACCGCCCCTTTAGCCACATCTTCTGTAATAGAAGGTACTTAATAAACCATTCAGCTAGTAGCTCATCAGGAACATATGTTTTCACCATTCAACGATGATGTCGCCACTCATGAATATGATCAGATATGTGAGTGGTTGTCGTCTGCTTGAAATTGGTAAGAAGTTTTGTTCCTGTTTCATACCTTATCGGTAACTGAAAATGGGTTAAAAAGGTGGTGGCAAGGGTGTTGAAGTTATCAAATGAAGCTCTAGACAATTCGATGTACCATTTTGCTGCCAGACCAATTAACATTCGCTGAAAAAGGTGAAGCCTAAACGAATCATCATTGAGAGTGTTGGACAAACACCACAGATGAAAGGTCATCACATGATTCGACAGATCTTCACCCAGATTTCCATTAAATTTAGGAATATTTGACAGAAGATTATGACGAATCGCCGACCACCAAGGGGCACAAGAAATTGGATCATTTTTTAGCCGATTCAGATCTGGTAATTCTAAAGTTGCTACGAAGGGAAACTGTTGATTTAGGTTTGGTGAAGCATACCCAAGATAAGATGGGATCACCTAAGCAGTGGGTCTTTGCATACCATCATAATGTATCTGATGTTGATAACTTTGATAAGGTTGATGGGCATAACCATTATGATATGATTGATGGTGACCTTTTTGAATATACGGCTGCCCATTACCCACAAAGCTTTGTTGCTCAGGTCCTCGGTAAGCTTGTTGGAATTGCGGTTGTTGATATTGTACTAGCCATGTTTGTGAAGCCATTTGCTGTTGTCCAGTACTGGCTGTCTGACCAAGATGAGGGGTAATAGTACCTGTTTGAGCTTGAGTCGCTCTAGTTAAGGAGCCACTAATCGACGATTGTGGTTGTGTCATGGAGACAAGAGGTTGTTGTATTACGACCCGAGAAACTTGAGGTTGGCATATAACAAGAAATGCTTGTACTTGCGACACCATCATAATAGCCGGTGTAGTGGGGATATTTGACACAGGTAGACTTGGTTGCATTAAATATACAACTCTTGGCTATTGAGGCAGTATTCGCACCCAACCACTGGATGTAATTCCACCTTGACCTGAATTCTATTGTGAACTCTCATATCGTTGTCCTCCCATAGGGAATAATGAAAGGGCATATTTCCCCCCATATGGCGGCAATCTAGTGCTCAAAGGAAATATTGGCCTTTGAAGACTGGACTACCCAAATTGATACTATTGCGAAGGATAAATTTGCTGAGACTCAACATAAGAAATTCCAGATATTATTCTGGATGAACAAACGGGAATAGACCATATTGTCGAAATAGTCCCAAGGTGGACTTCATATAGCAGTTAAGAGATATTTGGGATAGATGGTATATCGGTGAACATTGTCAGAGTGGTGGCAAGAGGTTCTGTTGCTGCTGTATCGGACAACATAGTCCCAGATGTTGATGGTTGTTCAGACATATCAAGTCTATCCAAAAGATTTCCTAGCATTCTATAGGAACTCGCAGTGAAGGGAGACTAACTTTTGAAGTAGAAGGATATAGGTTAATCCCAGTTACAAAATGCAATGGAGTACTGGATGGAAGATCCTCCATAATGTCTTCTATAGCAATCAGTCCAAGTGGAAGAGGCAGACCGTCAGGTCCGTAAAATATTTCTAGTGCCGAAGAAGTTATAAATTCTACAGCAACAAGTGTTGGAGGGGTAACACCTTCTGAATCAACCCCAGATGGAGCTGGTTCAGGAATAGAAGTGTTTACCGTTACACTAGGATCAGTTCTAATGTCCTCTTCTAACTGCGGAACTTATTCTGTAGATGCAGGGATACCAAAAATAGTCGGAGTAACTGGAGTCTTTGAGGATGTTGAAACACAAGTTTCAAACAAACTAGGAGACTTTGACCCAGCTAAATGAGTTCTCTTGGCCCGGAATGGTTTCATTTCCGGAGTCAAAGACGGCTGACTCATTAGTCTCCACGAACGACGGGGTTTTGATTGGCTTTCTTCCACGATTGCAGATTACTTGATCAAATTCAAAATAAAAAGGGGAAAATTTTATTTTGAATTAAATGAATTTTATGACGCTTTGACACAACTTGTGTTTTCAATTTTTAAGAGTTGAGAAAAAGCTAAAGATCACTCTAGTCACCTTCTATTTTTAATGAGCCTGAAGTGACAAGTGCTCTAATGGACCTTTTCTCTTAATGAGTCTGAAAAGGAACGAAAGTGACTACTCTAGAAATCTAGCCAGAGGGATTACTAAACCAATTGCAAAACTGCAGAATACTTTTTACGGTACGGCAATCAATCTTCTCGAATGTTGTGTTCAGTGCATTGTAATCGATAGGGCGGAAGACACGACTTTGTAAGGATAAAGAATATAGCCTATTGTGGTCTCCCAATATATACTCAACGGTATGTGGGAGCACACGCTCGTACTGGCACTTGTTGTCTCAAAGAGAAGGAATCACCCAACCTACGATGAAAGCGATAGTTACCAGGCTTTACGACGTCGGAATACGTCTCTAGCCTAGACTTCTAAATGTTGTGTGTTAGGTTCCAAAGCGTTTTACGTTCATTGAAATTTATTTTACAGTTTATCTTTCTTAAGAAGTTTGGCTTTAAGGTTCACCGCGTGATGTAGATATACAACTCCTAAATATGCAATCTAAGATAATGAACAGACGTTTACTTTCTCTTTTCGCAATGAAAATCCTAGCTACTAAGGAAAGAGAAGCGAAATTATTTCAACATAGAGCAAAGAGCACACACTAAAATGCATTATCCTAAATCAATCTCCACAGTAGTCTAAATGCAAATGAACATGCATGTATTTTTTTTCCACTTTCTTAATGCGTGAATGACAAAAAGAATGCTAAGTACAAATCTGAACTATCTTTTCTTGCAAAGCGATAGTACTAACAATTTTCTTTTCAAAATACGAAAGGAAGACAAGGAGGACACTTTGCGATTTTGAATTGAAAACTGCTTTCGACACTTGAAATACTATTAATTCAAATCCAATACAAGAGTAACAGTGTAATCGACGATTAAAAAGAGGAGGAATATTTTCTTTGACTGAAAACGACACTTGCGACACTTTCAAATCAAAAGACGATGGTTCGATTAAGTTGCTATTTGTAAAAGAGAATTGTAAATGGTGAAAAATACATAAAAACATTCACAATTCTTTGTACAATGGATGCTGATCTAATGAGGTTACTTGAGCCACCACCAGGGCACTTAAGATGTTTGCAAGTCAGATGTTTAATTCATAAACTAACCTAGAGATTTACTAAAGCAACATTTATCTACTTTGCAGTTGCATAGTAAAAGAAGTTCAAAGGCTAGCTGGAATAACTTCAGGCTTCGTCTATAGTTTATAAAGTAAACAAACTAGAAACAAGCAAATGAGCTATTCGCTCCCCAGTGGAGTTGCCATTTTGTTATCGGGAAAACTAGTGTCCATTCAGAGCGGCTAGTCCCACTAAGACATGTAGCTATCTTAGAAAAAAAAAAACAAATTCACTTGTGTTTTCCTTTATGAGAAGTAGATGAGAGAGAAGCAAAGACTACCAACCTCAGTCTTTCACTTGGCTCCTTACTTGTTTTCTCTCCCCTTTGATAGATCTTTGCCACTCCTTCCTCACTTGTCCTACTTCAAAGAACACCTGTAGAGTCAAAGCAGCATAATACCATCAATGCATAGAGATCTACAATCATAAGCAATATAGGATCAGATATATATTGACCATACAAATGCATATATCAATTCAAGATTCAAAGACATACAAGAATATGGAGGAAAAAGCAAATAGATTTATTGATATAAGTAGTAGAAGAGAGGATTACAACCCATTGATCTGACCCAGCACCATCCTCCAAGCATGAAAGCCCTTCTTTACCTCATGAAAAGCTAGATCACCCAACACTATGATGTTCCACAAAGAAACCAACAACACTTCCTTACAAGATGCAAAATTCCAGCCTCTGGATCTCTATGATGAGGGATCCATATATAGATGTTTGCAAGTGTGTGAGTCAGCTTCTAGGTTTCTGATTAGTGTCATTTCTCTGATAGTTCTCAACTCCACTTAGAGATTTCATGATCTCTTACTCATCCCTGGGCGAATTCAGAGAGCCAAGTGTCACAGGAGAAGTTTCTGGAAGATTCCATGATCATCCACCATGCAAACTGTCTATGTCATTGGTTACTCTCACCCATCGCACCCCATAGAAGGGATTTTCAGTATGCATCGCACTTTGACCATGGAGTAGGTGAGATGGTCCCGTTTTGACTAGTTTTGAGCATTTTTTCGTGTAGAACTTCTAGGAGATGATGTAAATAGTTGACCTTGTTCCTTTAGGGTATGAAACAACACTTTTAGGGACTTAGAAGCCCTTGGTTTATGGACATATAACCTTGGGGTTGCAGTGCCCAAATATGTCTATAACACATTTTCCTTTGTTTCTTATATGGATTGCAAATATTTTTGGTTGAGTTAAAAAAAAGGTTATTCATTATATATGTTTTTCCCTATTTGAATTTCATTTTAAATTTAGCGATATTTTTTAATTTGTTGAGCTAGAGTGAAAATTATTTAATTTTAGTTTTCTCAATCAATTCTAAAATATTCCCAACACTTGGTCACCACCACAATTACTCCTATTTATAAAAAATTATGGGCAGTGATTGAGACTGAAGGTTACATTGGTAGAGATAATTAATGATTTAAACATTCAACATGATAGTTTATAAGGAAAAGAAAATTTGATATGGAGATGTTAATTTTATGAAAATCAATTAAATTATTTCTTTGATTATAATTAAATAATGGTTATTGATTTGATAATGGTTTATGCTATTATGAAATTTTCAAGAAGAAACTGACAAACAACATATTTAAATTGAAATTTATGTTTCTACCATGTTACCTAACCTAATTGAAGCTGTTCGTTGTGAAACATTTGTGTTTTTCTAATTCAAATCATGGAGGAAGAGAGAAATACAATTAACTCTTATTCTCGTTCACTTTTTTTTAAATTATTTTCTATTAATTTTTTGTTTCAAGACGAATAATTAATAACACAATTATAATGTTAATTTATCAACTAACAAAACCACATTAATAAAGTGTTTGATATATATATTTTTAGTGTTATACTGTATCTTTTATATGTGTGTTCATGGAAAATAATATTGATTTACATATATGAACCACTTTACTAATGTAGTTGTGTTAGTTGATGGTAGAGATCTATGGGAAGATTAGTAGACTACCATTGATTATAGTTAAAAATTGTTGATGAGGATTGAAAATGGTTAACCTTACTTAACAAGGTTGACCATGGTTGATGTTACATTGGTGTCAATCTAACTATTACATTAGCATTTACATTAATGTTAAATTAGTGTTGTAAGAGCGTTGATGAGTTCGGCCATGGTCAACCATTAATTTAATACTGTATTTATGTTACATTGTTGAATAAGGTTGACCATACTAAATTTGGTGACCATGTTTGACCATGGTAAGCTTGATTAACCATGTTTAATCATGGTTAGCTAGGTTGTCCCATGAGGGCTTCACTAGGGGAGAAGAATCATACCACGTGGGTTCATATTGGGGGATATATATTTCGGAAAGGATGACATAATATATTAGGGGACATATAGGGGGTAAAGGGTTTTTACTTTGACAAATATAAAAAATGGAGCTTAAAGTTAATGAAAAAATATGAAGGGGTGTTAAAAATGTTAATGAAAAAATGGATTCCTATAATATCTAGTGAAAGTAGTGGTTTTTTAAATTGAGAATTTGTATTTGGTTCATATTGATAGGGGCTTAAATAATGTGAGTTTTAGAGTGATTTTCCAATATGTAGTCAAATTAAGGGTATTTTTGAATATTCCAAAAACGCATATGATATCTCAGATTAGAGAATGCTCTAATCTGAGCTAATATTGATAAAAACCTTCGTAATTCATTTTGTTGAACCCCCTCCTAATACAACTTTCTAATAAAAGTAACCCTTATTTTTAATAGATATCCTCTATTTTTACTGAATATTGGATTTTACAAAGCTCCAATACCTATCATTTCCCCCAACCCCCCAATACATACAATATATTACTCTATTTTCAAAATTAAAAGCCTCTTTTATGAATTAAAATAGTAAGATATCAGTCATCAAGGTGAATCCCCCATTGTTTGACTATGGTTAAGCTTATTCAACTATGCTTAGCTATAGTCAACACATGATTCATTATGGCTACATATGGTAGAATAGGGTTGTTAGAATTTACCAATAGATGATCGTGGTTTACCATAGCTATAAATGGATAGCCATCACCATCTTGACTATGTTGATTATATAGGCCATTCATGAACATGGTTTGACCATGTTTGACCTTGGTTGGAAATGGTTGGAAATATTTAAAATATTGACCATGGTTAACCCTTTTATCTACAATTAGCTATGCTAAACCACATACAACAATGGTTGATCATGTTATTCCATGTTCAATAAAGGGACTATCATGGTTGACATTGTTAAACATGATTTACCATGGTTGTCCATGGTTTTGTTTGTAGCATTGTGACAACATTTTTTGTCCAATTGCAATGAAATTTGATGTTCATCACATTGTGGCATCATTTGTTGTGCATCACATTCCAAAAACATTTATTATTCATGGCATTATGATGTTGTTTATTGTTTGTGGCATTGTAGATGTTTATTGCTCATTAAATTATGACCTCATTGATTGTTTAGCACATTGAGATGTCATCAATTATTTATCATATTGTGATGAGGTTCATTTGTCATCACTTTGTGATGAAATTAAATTTTCATCACAATGCAATGAAATTTATTGTTTGTGATATTCCAACAATGTTTATTTTCCATATTGTAACATTGTTTATTGTTCATCACATTTCAATGCCTCTTATTGATTGTCACATTGTGATGATGTTTATTGTTTGTTACAGTGTAATAATGTTTGTCGTTCATAACATTATGAAATTTTTTGTTATTTGTCACATTGCAATGATATTTATTGTTTATCATGTTATGATGATGTTTGTTCTTCCTTTCATTGTAATTTCCATGTTGACCATGGTTGATTATCTTAACTATGAAAAATACGGTTGACCATGGTTAACCATAATTAATCATGTTGATTATTGTTGACTATGGTTTGGTTATGTTTCAACATGTTTGGCCATGTCATTGTCTACGATTGCCTATCTCAGCCACCGATGACCATGGTTGATCGTGTTTCACATGGTTAACCACATCTCTCAATGGTTTTGTCTATTGCATTGTAACCATATTTTCTCCAATTGCAATGACATTTGATGTTGATCATGTTATGACATCATTTGTTTTGTGTCACATTCTCACAAAACTTATTGTTCATCCAATTGTGATGTTGCTCATTATTTGTGACATTGAGAGAACATTTATTGTTCATCAGATTGATGTCATTTGTTGTTCATCATATTATGAAGATGTTTATTATTGCTCACATTGTTGCGTTGCATGTTGTTTGTCACATTGCAATAATGTTTATTGTTCATCACATTTTGACAATATTTATTATTCATTGCATTGTGATGACTTTTGTTGGTCATTATATTGTGACTTCTTTCATTAATTCACACATTGCAATAACATTTGTTTTTCATCACATTGTGATGATTTTTTTCTTTCATCACAATACTACATTGTTTGATATTCATCACGTGGCAATGGTGTATTCTTTTCATCACACTATGACATAATTAATACAACTATATTGCAAACATTATAGTGTAATATTAATGTTATATTACTAAGCTCTAATACAATTATAAAATTTATATTAAAAATAAACATTTAAACACTTAAAATAACATTAACATTATATTAAATATTAAATTTAGTATATGAATTAATTTAATTTAAAGTTATTAACTCTATTGACTATCTTAATTTCTATGCCCATGTTGATTATAGTTGACTATGGTTGATGAATGTACATATAATTTCGATGACATGATGCCAATGTTAACTATAATTGACTATCATTGACCTGTATTGCATATGGTTGACTATGGTTGACTTTTGTTGACTAATGTTGATATTTGTTGATTATGGTTGATATTGCTTAACTAATGTACATATAATTTACAAAACACGATGCCCATGTTGACTTAGTTGGCTATGGTTATATACTTTTCAAAACATTATACCCATGTTGATTGTAGCTTACTATGGTTAACTTTTATTAACAATGGTTGAATTTTATTGAATATGGTTAACTTATGTACATATAATCTCCAAAACATGATTTCCATGCTCACTATAGTTGACTATGGTTCTATACTTTCCAAAACATGTTGCCTATATTGTTGACATTTATTGGATATGGTTGACTATGCTTGATTAACATACATATAAGTTGATAATGGGAAGAGATGTTGAATTCAAAGAAAATGAAGCATAAGATGGAAGCATATATATATATATATATATATTATATATATATATATATATATATATATATATATATATTATATATCTATATATATATATATATATATATATAATATATATATAAAGGTGGAGTAACAATACCTCAAATAGAATATGGTGTAGAGGAACACATCGTTCGAGGAGGAAAACAAGGTTTAAAAACCCAATAATTAATCAAAAGTACTTCAACAAGAACTCTGATAGATTCTATTCAAGGTGAGTCATTTGCTTCAACATCTCAGTGTACTTCTAGTACTTAATCAAATAGTGAATATGGTCCTACAATTTATTCCTTAAGGCCTAGAAAGACTAGAACCTAAGAGAAGTTTATCAAGACCTCGACATGAATTTATATTTTATACTACTTACTCGTCAACTAGCATGTTTTGAAAATGAAATGCCAGATAATAATTGTGTCAAAGAAAAGGATGAAGGGATGGATTCCATAAAGAAGAGTGGTACATGAGATCAAGTAGAATTACTAGAAGATAGAGATTTCATATGTATAAAATGGGTTTACAAAAGAAATCTCAATGAGAAAGTAGAAATAGAAAAGCAAAACACTATACTAGTAGCAAAAGGATTTGCATGATGGCTTGGAGTGTATTACAGTAAGACCTTTGTTGTAATTGCAAGGTTAGATATAGATACAATTTTCTTAGCCATAACAACTCTAAATAGGTGGAAAGTTTATTAGATGCTTGTAAAGTTAGAATTCTTGAATGACATTTTGGAAGAAGAAGTATATGTGGAGTAGCCACCAAGTCATGTTATAAAATGTTGTAAAAATAAGGTATGCATGTTCAAGAAATCTCTCCATGGAATTAAACAAATTCCTATAGTTGGTATAATTGGTTGATTCATATCTAATAGACATTGGATTCAATAGAAGTAACAATGAGCCAACTTTGTATACAAAGGTGAATTAGTAAGGGAAAATTTTAAATGTTTTCTTCTATGTTGATGATATGTTCTTCGGAAAGGGTCTATTAATAGACACATTTAAATCATCTATGAAGCAAGCATTTGAAATTACTTATTCAGGGTTAATGAGATTCTTTCTTAGCATTGAATACATTCAATTAGATTTAGGTATTCCTGTGTTTCAAACAAGGTATGCAATTGATGTGCTAAAAAGGTTAAGGATGACGACTTCTAACTTAGTACCAACTCTAGTTGCAACAAGAAAAAACTCAACAAAACAGGCATAAGATTCAACGATGATTCAACTCTATTCAAGAGATTTGTTGGTAGTAGTATGTATCTTACTATGGCAATATTGGACATTATGTATGGTCTCAGTTTGACTTCTAGGCTTATGGACTCTACAAAATGTTCACAATAGCAAAGCAAGAAAAAGAACTCTAAGACATATCGCTAGAACAATGGGGCATGACATACTATACTCTCTCACTAACAATGATTTTCCTGTTGGATTTACTAACAATGATTTTGTAGGTAGCATAGATGACAGAGAGAGTAGTTCACGATATGTTTTTCATCTTGGTTTGGATGTGATTTCAAGGGAATTCAAGAAATATCCCATTGAGACAATCTTATCAACAAAAATAGAGTATGTAATAGCAATATTAGTAGCTTGTCAAGTAGTTTGATTACACAGAATATTGGGTTCTCTACATTTATAAGACAAAAAAATTATAGTGTATTGTGATAATCACTCAATAGTAGCTTAGGAAAGAACCCTATTCTTCATTAAAAAACAAATCATATTGATACCAAATATCACTCGATTAAAAAACTCATAAACAATAGAAAAATGATGTTTTTATTAAAGAGCTCGTAAGCATTGGAAAAATTGACTTAGAATCTTGTAAGCCAAAAAAATAATTAGCTGAAATAATCACAAAACCATTAAATATATATGTATGTGAGCTTTAAAGAAAAAATTTAAGTGCTGTAAGCCTAGTTAAACTGTATCAATAACTCATATTTAAATCAAGTATTAAATATAATTACTCCTAGTCAATTGAGAGTTGATGGGACACCGTCATTATTTACCATCTCTGAAGAAAACCGTCGAAAACATTCTCTCTCAGCATACCTCGCGAGAAGTCACAATGATGAATGTCTCTGTTAATTGAATCACGATTTTGTAATTCTTCGCGCGAGAAGTGCTTTATTTAAGGAAATATCGGCGGTGGACAATGATGAAAGCCTATCTTAATTCCCATACTTCCATACTAATAATGTCAAACATTCCAAAAAAATAATGTAACTTTTTCTCAAAAGTCCCGTATCCTTGTCCTTTTACCTACCCAGCACTGTTTATCTTTATCGTTGCTGTATGTCTTGTGTTTTGAGCTTTTCTCGACTCAGAGATTTAGTTTTCATGCAAAGCACTGATATGACAACTATTTCAGGTTTTCTGTGCTGTATTATTTTACCTTAATCACATGTTTGACGACCCACTGATCATAATTATGAAGACCCATGAAAATGATTGCATGAAGAGAAGCTTTCGTAAAAACAGGGTTCACTGATAGATAAAGAAAAAGAAGTTGTAAAATCAGATGAAAGTCCAAATTTGCTGCACTAATGATGTCTTTATAAAGAAAAAGAAGTGACATTTGAGTTCACTCAGAGATAAAGAAAAAGGTTATAAAATCTGATGAAAGTGCAAATTTTCTGCACTAATGATGTATTAACAAAGTAAAAGAAGAGGTGATATATGCGTTCACTCAGAGATAAAGAAAAAGTAGTTATAAAATATGATGAAAGTGCAAATTTGCTGCGTTAATGATGTAATAACAAATTAAAAGAAGTCATAAGATCAGATGAAAGTGCAAATGTGTTGCTCTGATGATGTTTTGATAAAGAAAAAAGTTAAAAAAAATCTGATGAAAGTGCAAATTTGTTGCACTACTGATGTCTTGATAAAGAAAAAGAAGTTATGAAGTCTGATGAAAGTGCGAATTTGTTGCACTACTGATGTTTTGACAAAGAAAAAAAAAGGTTATAAAATCAGATGAAACTGCAAATTTGTTGCACTGGTGATGCCTTGATAAAGGAAAATAATTATTTTTGCACTGGTGATGTCTTGATAATGAAAAATAAGTGATATTTGAGTTCATTGTTAGATAATGAAAAAGACGTTATAAAATCTGATGAAAATGCCAATTTGCTGCACTAGTGATGCCTTGCTGATAGAGATAGTGCTTTTTGGTCCATTTGATTTTACTGTGTGCGTTGAAATCCCATGCGTGCCTCGTAACTTTGTTCAAAAAAAGGAATGGAAGTGATTTTTGGCTTTACTGATCGATGAAGAAAAAGAGGTTCTGAAGTATGAGCAATTGTAAATTTGTTGCACTAATGATGTCTTGACAAAGTAAAAGGAGTTAGAAAATCATATCAAAGTGCAAATTTGCTGCGCTAATGATGTTTTGCTTATACAGATACTGCTTTCTGGTATTGATGTTACTGTATGTGTTGAAATCCCAGGCATGGCTCATAATTTTGTCCAAATAAAGCTCCTTTCTTCATCTTTCATGGGGCCGTAGCCTTTATTATCAACTTTTATATCTTCTCATTAAACTCACATCCTCGGGAAGGCCAGAAGTGTTGTTCGCATATAGTTGCTCGGTGGTCAAAAGCAAACAAAATGCATAGACTTTATGCACAAAAAAGTATTGACAAAACATTGTTTACATTTTTCTCTCCAAATATAAATTTACTTATGAGTGAATGCTGTCGTGTCTGCATTTCAAAACCAGTTGTACAATATATTTTCCTAATTTTTTTGAAACTTAAATTATAATTTTAATGATGAGTCGAATAGTGTCACATTTGAAACGTTGGAAGTTTCAAAACCACCTGCATAATGTATTTCTAGTAAAATCTTCAGCGATTACTATTTCCCTTTCACCAAAAACGCGTTTTCTAATGCTTTAATTTCATTTAACCGAACTCCGTTAAAGTTTCATGGTGAAAATCAAATCATTCGAAATATGAATCTCTGATTGGACTGAGATCTCGTTTTCGATGGACAGCTCTTCTTCATCAATTCCTTTTTAGCAAATTCTACTTGGGTTCCTCTTAAACACTTGCTAAAAAGGTAATTGTTAGATCTCATATATTTATGTTGGAAAATTTGATTGGTTGGAAATTGAGCATCTTTGACGATGTTTCAGTTAGTGACAGACAGGGCCATATCTATACTCTTAAAGCATGCACTAGATCAATCAAGCTTTTCTGTCTTCAACACCTTGTCTCACTCGAAGAACTATGGTATCCCAAGTCTGATGTCTGGGCCTTTTCTCTCTGGGAATTCTTTGTTCATGAATTTAACAAATGGCTTTAAGTTTTAAGTATCAGAAGAAATATGTTTTTGATGGAGGATAATTGGAATTATCTATTTTTAGAGGTTTGAAAAGGCTTCTAATAATCAAGTAGATGTTTGTACTCTTTTCTAAGTCGTTCTTCAAGCAATTTTAATCCATATTCAAAAGTGATCATAGTAGGAGATTCCAACCTAATAATGAGTCATCCTCACTTTGACTCTTTTATGTGACTCATTAAACTTAATACCTTTTCCAAAAGGATCAGAGATAATTTGAGTTGTATGATTTACCTTCAAATAGTGGATGTCCTTATACATAATAATCTAGAACTAGGGCAGCTTTGCATGAAACCGGAACCATTCACTTTTACGGTTAGAAGACTCAACGCCTGATTCTATGACATGCTGACAAGTAGCCGTAGATACCTGATTCTATGACATGTTGACAAGTAGCAGTAGATATTAGTGTTGGTAGGTGATAATGGATGTCATGTTTGCACTGCCTAGATTAGTTGGTGTGTTGGTACTTATGAATTTTATTATGGAAAATGTCAAAATGGTTGGGCACTGGGAGAAGGAAACTATACTTTGATACATTATTTATAGAGGGAAATTATGGGAGGACAAGTTGGATTTGATATAGAGGAGTGATCATACACTCTAAGAAAGTGATTCAAACTTTGGTAGAGTAGTAAACAAAGGAATAGGTTGAGATGGTATATAATTCCAAAACATGATGGGCTGCTCTCTCTCCTGGTGTGTGGCCAATGGTCTATATCTTTTATGTTCTCTAGTGTGCTCTTATGAAACAATTAATTAGGTTCCCTACTACCCTCCTTTTGATGATGTAAATGATTGGTTTTTTTTTTTACATGTGCGGAATGTTGTTATTGATTGGGTCAGTTTTGTTTGCGTGCATGGATTTTGGTTGTCTCCATTTAACAATCCATAACTCTTTTAGGATTTTACTTTTTGGGTTCCAAGCTAGTTGTCTTCAAGTCATTATGATCAAAAGAGAAACTTTACCCTTCTAGCACAAGAAATTAAGGACTTTTAGTAGGCTATGGTACAATTGTATATTTGATAAAGTCAATTAATGTTGGAAATTACTTCTACCATGGAATCCTCATTGAACATAAAATGCAAATCTAAAGGGATGAAGAAGATAAACAATCTCAAAAGTCAAATTAAGGAATTGCCACAAGTCAAAGCTAATAGTACCATGTCCTCCATTTCTATAGTTAATTATATTAGTATTTTTGTCTTTCTCATCCCTCACTTGAATGTAGTTGCTACAATTATGAAGCTTGTGGATTCTCAAGATGAAGAACCTAATTCAAATCACTTCTAAGTATGCATGGAAGTCCAATTTTGTCTAATACTAGAACAATATTGTCAAATCTATATTTCTATGACTTTTAATACAACTATTTTTTTATTAAAGCTATATTGTAAAATAGATAACTTAATGTTCATAACTAGTAATATGGACTTTTAGTGCCATTTGTTAGGAAATTTACACCAGAGAAGTAAATTATTACTGAATTTATCCAGAGAGGAATAATAAAATAACTAGCAACAATACACATAAATATTATGCACATAATATTTATCTAGGAAAACCCCAAATCGGGGAAAAGCCCAACCCAATGAGATGGCCAAAACCTTGGCCAATTCGACCAAGTGAGCCTTCGCCAGGCCTACATTACAATGAAGTATTCCTAGCCATTTATAGGCTCCATTACATGCAATGCCAAAGACCATAATACTATGGGTACACTATACCATGTGTTTAAAACCACTACTATTTAACCAGCTCAACCTTGACTCAAAACCCGAGTCAATTTTACCTAAAAATTCCCCCCTTAAACTTGATTTGGGGTTCCTTGACTAAATCAAGCTAAAACATGCTAAGTGGGACAATCTAGATCACTCTAGCCCTCACCCCCCTTCAAAGTTTTTACCTTGGATTTGTTAACCTGATATGTGATAAGAAATGTAGAAGACAAAAGTTTGGACAAACACACGGGAGCTCACAGGTGCAGATCACCAGGAGCTCCCACCAGTAAATGCATTTGCTTGCCTTATTCATTAATCATCAGGAATTAAATAGATACATATGCAAAAGCAGATTCCTAATTAATAGGAACTGAATGTCAAATAAAGAAAAAATCATAACTACGTAACCTATTCTCCATTAATTCCTAACATCCCCCCTTAATGGAGCAAGGGATTTTTAAACACACCTAAAATGTCCCTAAACAAATCAAACTTCAGTCTTCCTAGTGGCTTAGTGAATTGTGGTTCCTGTGTCCTTGGACACTGAAGGAGATTGAGATAGCGAATCGAAGGATTCATGCATAGGCGATTGTTCTCCTCTTATTTCTTCAATCATCTTCACAACATGACTCATCTTCAGGCGTTGCTCAGAGGGCACTTTCTATCTCTGGATCACCAGAATGGTTACGAGCCCAATCCCTGACACGACCAACAAAAAATTTGTATGACAGATGAGTCTGCTTGAGCTGCAGCTGCTGCTTGAGGAAAACTGTAGACAAATGTTACATGAGTTTGGATGCCTTCGGCTTCCAGCAGTCTTGATGCTTCAATTCCTTGCCAAGTTGCAGGAATTTTGAATAGTAGACGCTCCTGAGGTACCTCCACCTCCTCGTACAATTTCAAAAGTTCATGGACCTTTTTTATGGTTCCATGAGTGTCATAGGCTAAGCGAGCATCTACTTCTGTAGATACTTGCCCCGGTACAACTTTTGCCAATTCAGCTCCAACATTCACCATAGCCTTATTAAAGATACACGACAACCGATCACTGCCTTCTTTATTGGCATAGCCTTCACTATCAACCATTGCATTTTCTATCACGCTCCCAAATCTGGTCTCGGGAAGGCTGCAGATGCCAAGGAGGAGGGATGAGCTGACAGTAGCTGCTATTGGTGGAAACCTTTGAAAGTCATCGAAAATCATAGTGTCCGGCACAATCTCGCTCAACTCCTTGATCACCTCCAGCTCTGTGTTCTGATGGGTTGTGTTCAGTGATGATGACAAAGTGAAGGAAGAGGAGGCGCCACATAACAAATTTGCTTTTCGCACTCCTCTCGAGTTCTGGAACTGGAAATGATGAAGCCTCGTAGGCATGGAAATGGACATCTTCATTCTAATCGCCATGGATTTGCGCGTACCCACTTGGACCAAACTTTCCACCTCTGTCTGGTTCAGATTGACTTCCATCATAGATGTATTGGAGTCTGCATAACTATCTGTACCTGTAGAAGATTCACGAGCAATGCCTCCACCTTCAGGATGTTCTGGATTGTGAATAATACTTCCATCCTGATTTATCTGTGGTGTAGTTAAAATAACACCACTCCCTACAGATGAATCCATTGTGAGGCAATCTGCTTTCAACTTTGCATACTGTTCTCTTCGACGTGTTCTGAGAGAATTTCGCTCCGTAAAGCTACTTCGACGGACTGCACCCAACGCTATTTTAATTTTAGTTGTCCACTCAAGTGGAGTTCTCCCAGGATCACGATGCCACAGATTTTCATTGTATTGGAGCCCTCCTGCCAGGGCATTCTTGCCTGAATTTGGCAGATCTCCCAACATCCATTGTTTTAGGAAACACTGCTCATCTGGAAAAGAGTTCGCAAAGCAACCTGCATCTTCTATACACAGATTTGCTTTAGTAATAGAATACTCAAACAACCCAAGATATGATTCCAGAGCAAACAACTGTTTGTCAAACTGTCCGACACCATCCTCTGTTTTGTAACAATCGTCTGTCCCACCATCGACCTCAATAGGGGTGTCCACAGGTTTGGCCTTAACAACATCATCGACCGGCTTAATGTCCACAAAGGAAGACTCATTTCCGTCTTCACATATAGAAGAAACTTCTGGGGTATTTATTTCTTGAGCCAACTTGTAGAGTCCGTCTTCATTTGCAGACTTATTTGACGTCATCAAGGCTTGCTGAGGCGTACTTTTCACATCCAACTTGTAAAGTCCTCCTATGCGAATACCTGTAGCAATGGGCTTCATCTGATCCAACAAATCTTTAATAATACAATAAGATTTAAAAAATTCTACCTTGAGGTCCTGATCTGTAATCTTGGACACAGGAATCAGGTTCTTCTTAATGCCAGGAACATACCACACATCAGACATATTCCTGATCTTACCATCAGGTAGAGTAACAAGGACATCTCCATGTCCCTTGATCTCATACCTACTATTATCTCCAAGATAGACTTTTACTCCAGTGTTGGATTCTTTAAAATTTCTGAACCATTGCTTTTTACCTGACATATGCGAGGAGGCTCCAGAATCCACGATCCAAATATCTGATTCATCCTCCTCAGTAGCAGTGTCACCCTTAGTCATAAATAGTCTAACATCCAGATTCTGATCTGGGTCTGTATCTGCATCTGCATCTTCCAAATGACCTGCATGCCTTTTCTAATTGTACCTCCCTTGATTTGCCTTCTTCTTGCGACAAAATTTAGCAATATGGCCTATCTTACCACAATAAAAACATTCAGGAGCAGAGTCATTTCTATACGAGGTCATACCTTGTGGTGTCATTTTTGATGTGTTGCCCCTGCTCTGATCAACCATCGCTCTCCCTTTTCGCTTGAACTTTGTTATCAATGCAAGATCTGGATCTTGAGGCTTGAGAGACGACCTCCTTTCCTCTTCATGTAACAAAATTCCAGTAAGCTCTTCAAAACTTGGAGGCTTTTCCCTTACATTCAATCCAGTTATAAACATCTGATAGTCATCTGTCATATCGTTCATGGTGATTGTCACCAGATCATCATTTGCGACAGTTTGACCGATATTAGATAGTTTATCTTTAACTTCCTTTATCTGAGATAAGAATGACGAAATAGACTCATTCTCCTCCATCTTGATTGAGAGGATCTTCTTCCTGAGGAACAAGGTTTGGCTGGTGTTCTTGATTTCATACATGTCTTTGAGAGTTGTCCAGATCTCATTCGCTCTCTTGCAATCTCGAATATGAGGGATGATGCAATCTTTAACTGACAATTTTAGTAGGACCTTTGCCTTCAGCTCCCTTTTCTCCCATTCTTGAGTTGTTGCATTCGTTCCACCATTTGCAATAGTGATCCGGATTTAAACAGGAATGCAATAGATTACAGAGATAACCATAAACACAGAGATGCGATAACCATAAATAAAGAGATGCAGCGGAAATAACACTTCATTTCATTAATGGAAAATACCGAAATATGTTACAACCAGAAATGGAAATAAACCAGCTAGGGCGATGGTAGCTTATCTCTGAGAAGAGATGTGGCGGCTACATGCCTCTGAACTATTCCCAACTGTGTTACAATGAGGCTCGAAGGCCTATTTATTTTTGAGAAACAATGGAAAACCCTTCACATTCCAAAACCTAACACTAGAAGATGAAACGCCAAATTGTGGGCCCCGTTTTGGGTAAGTTGGTACATCAACTTCCCGGGGTCGCGTATTGGTCATATTATCTCCGTTTGATGCGCATGATAGCCCGTTGGAAAGATCTCTTTGAGGAATACGACGGAAAATATGATTTTATGACGAAAAAGTTGCTAGCGGTAGATTTCCCAAAAAACGTCGTTTAGGGCCTCAAAATGGCTCCGGAAGTTTAGGACCCGAAAAACTGCTAAAAATAGTAAACTGTTTTATAATTAAGGAAACTGAAAAAACTGAAAGAGACAGTTGCGGGGTCCAAATGGGATAGGTGGGTGGCCAAAAACATCCACCTGGATCATTCCTCCTCCCTTAGGAAGCAATGGTCCCCATTGCGTTGAGTTCCTCCATCTGCTAAACTTGTCTTGCGATCTCTGATGTGTCCAGTAATGGTGGGAAGCATGGTCGACGACAGTCCACATTGAACACTCAGTGCAAGTGAAAGGAATGAAGGAATGCTGTGCTTCAAAGCATTATTTCCCGTAGCCTTGGTACTGGTGTAAGGACCATGTCGGAGTGGTCGATGCTTTTGATGAGCTCTTGGAAGGTGTTCTTTCTGCAGATGCAACCAGACTTTGTTTCCCACCTGAAGCTTGTGTGGTACCCCTGTGGGTGAGGAGAAGCTGTTCCTGTGTTCTGTCATGACCGTATTCCTTTGCTGCTGCTGCTGTGTAGATAACCCTGCATGGGGGTCATGGATGTAACAACGATCTTCCCCTTACTTTGGGAGTGAACCAGACATAAAATAAATTTCCTAGTCTGCGATATGAGCTTGCTGCCTTTCTTAGCAGTGATCAAAGAGGTGGCAGTAGGTGGGGCTACCTCTGGTATCATGTATAATGAATTACTCAAATAAATAATGACAGTACGAGGCCTTGACTCATATACAGCATGTCGCTTCCACAAGTATGGTTGGCCTAATAGTACATCACAAACATCCAGAGGTGTAACATCACACAATACCTCGTCTGTGAAAGGCTTGATGCTATAGGAAGGTGACACTGCTGGCAAACTTTGAGATCTCATCCTTCGTGAAGCCACCCGATACTGTATGGTTGTGGGTGTGGTGTAGTTGGTAGGCCCAACCGCTTCACGACCTCTGCTGAAACGAGGTTCTTCTGGCTCCCACTATCAACAATGAATTGCAGCAGTGAACCCTTCACCCACATTTGAGAGTGGAAAAGGCGCTCCCCCTCCTCTGGGTCTTCAGGCTCATTCTTCTGGATCTTGGCAGTGGCAACAGTGGCACTGGGCTCCGCATCAATGATCTGCTTCCCTTTGCCATTCCCCTTGTCGGGTTTTGACTCAGGGTCAGACATGCATCTGATTCAGAAGCCTTTAACTCGGCCACTAGAGACTGCTTGGTCCGACACTCACTTGTGTTATGAGTGGGACTCTTGTGGAACTCACACCACTTTCCCGTGTCCTTCTTCGGCTTCGTGGTGTTGTTCTTTTCTTGCATCTTCGACGGGTTGTCTTGGGTCACCCCGCCTTGGCTTTGTCCTTTGGGCTTCAGATTTGTAGATCCAAAGTCTCGCTTCTTCTATTTGAACTTTTGCTCGATTTTGACAGCGTATCGGTATGCTATGCCAAGTGAGGAGATGTTCAAGAACTCCATTTCTTCCTGGATGTATCTGTGTAGGCAGCTGCGGTATTTGAGTACTAGATGCAACTCAGAGTCCTTGATACCCAACTATGTGCAAAGGGTATGAAAAATGTTTGTGAACTCTGGCACATCTTTGTCTCGTCCCTGCCGCAGTGTGGTCCATTTGATGTATTTGTCCTCATAACTTTTGACAGGGTAGTACTGCTCCTTGATGGCAACCCGAAAGTCATTCCAAGTGGGTGTGGCTGAAAATAGTGAGCATGTACTTTCATCCTTCTGCTCGCAGTAAGTTTCCCACCAGTCCTTGACATGGGGGGCTGTTTTGAGAAGAGAAAAAAAAATCTTTTCCCGACTTGAAAATTCATGAATCGAAAAATACCCATTTGGCAGATTTAACCATTTATCTATGGCATCTGCATCTATTTGACCCTCAAAGATGGGGATTTCAAAATTAACTTTTACCTTAAACGGTGTGGCATTTCCAGAGTAGCTTTTGGAAGTCGATGCGTCACCTCTGGGTAGCCATTGAAGGATTTGTGCAAAGTTATCCATCATTGCATTCCTTTGCCGCTCGAGTGCTTCTTCGAGCAAGATTTTGATAGGATCTCCTGCCCCCACATCTTTCTTCTCATCCAGCATGGGAGGCCGTCAGGATTTGTGAGGCTGGTCTTGCAAAGGTTTGACCAGTTCAAGCTCTAACTCCTTATATCCCGACCTCGTTGGGGACATGCAAAGAAAAACAAAGAAAAAGCAAACCGCTCCGATACCACTGATCCAGATTTAAACAAGAACGCAATAAAACACAAAGATAACCATAAAGACAGATCTGCAATGGAAATAATACTTCATTTCATTACTATAAAACACTGAAATATGCTTACAAACAGAAATGGAAATAAACCAGCTAGGGCAATGGTAGCTTATCTCTAAGAAGAGATGTGGTCGCTACATGTCTCTCAACTATGTTACAATGAGGCTCGAAGGCCTATTTATTGTTGAGAAACAATGGAAAACTCTTCACATTCCAAAACCTAACCCTAGAAGATGAAACGCTAAATTGTGGGCCCCGTTTTGGGTAAGTTGGTACATCAACTTCCTGGGGTCGCGAATTGGTCGTATTATCTCCATTGATCTGCATGATAGCCTGTTGGAAAGATCTCTCTGAGGACTACGATAGAAAATACGATTTTTTGATAGAAAAATTGTTGGCGGTAGATTTCCCAAAAAACATCATTTAGGGCCTCAAAACGGCTCCGGAAGTTTAGGACCCGAAAAACTGCTAAAAATAGTAAACTGTGTTATAATTAAGGAAACTGAAATTGAAAGAGACAGTTGTGGGGGTCCAAATGGGATAGGTGGGTGGCCAACAACATCCACTTGGATCAACTTGAGAGCAATATTTTTACGGTTCCGACACTACAAGATTCGACTCAATCCACAGAAATGTGTGTTTTGCGTTGGTTCTGGTTGCTTGCTTGGATTTCTAGTGTCTCAAGAAGGGATTTGACTGGATCCATTAAAGGTTCAGGCAATTCTGGATTTGCCTCCACCTTCAAATCTTTTACAATTATAGAGAATCCAAGGGAAATCCAACTTTCTGAGGAGGTTCATTCCTAATTACGCTGAAATGGCTAAAGGTTTTACATGTCTTTTGAGAAAGGAGATACCCTTTCATTGGGATTAGGTTGCGCAAGCTTCCTTTGACGCTCGTAAATATACCCTTATTAGAGCTTCATTAATGTATTCTCCAAATTACCAAAATGACTATTACTTGTATCTCGTCGCTACAGATACAACCATTGGCATGTTTTTAGTCCAGGAATAAAACAGGATTGAACATCCTATTTATTACTTGAGCCGTAATCTCAACGATACAGAAAGTAAGTACTCTTATGTCAAAAAACTAGTTTTGGAAGTTGTTCAGGTTGTTTAAAGATTTCGCCATTATATCTTATTACGAAAAACAATTTTCATTTCAGATTGCAACCCTATGACATACATTTTGTCATATAAATTGCTGGGGGGGGAAATATTCAAAACGGATAGTTATTCTACAGGAAGTTGATTTAGAATTCATAAAGTCTAAATCAAAGAAATCTCTAGTTTTGTTGAGTTACTATGTGACCTTCCCTTGACCTCCATCGATTCAACATCCAAACCATCAATTTTGGATGAGTCTCTATTTCTAATTTCATCATCTGACACCTAGTATGTAGATATGTTGATTTATCTCCAAACCCAAACTTTCTAGCAAAATACCTCTTGCTTGCAACATCGACATATTTGTTACCAAGCCAAATATTATCTGATCATTGGCGACACACTTTACCGTCGTGGCATTGATATGGTTTTATAGAGGTGCCTCATGTATGAGGAGGCCGAGAAAGCATTGAATGATTTCCATTCAGGTTCCTGTGGTGGACACTTACCTAGATATGCAACCGCATAAAGGATTCTTTGTGCTGGTTACTTCTGGCCAACTATATTTAAAGATTGTATTATTGCTATCAAAAGCTTTCATGCATGCCATATATATGACTGAAAAACTAGATTACTACCTGCACCATTGCATCTAGTCGTTGCTGTTGGCCCATTCGCCAAATGAGGCATTGGCTTTATGACATGTAACCCCACCTCGGTCGGCATGGGTATATTATAGTCGTCGTTGACTATTTTACCAAATGGGTCGAGGCAATGCCAACATTGAACAATAGTGGCGAAACGGCTGCTCTTTTCTTTTTTAACCATGTGGTTGCCCAGTTTGGTGTACCACAAGCCATAGTTACAGATCATGGGTCACATTTTCGTAATCACATGATGGTTGAGTTGACTGCTAAGTTAGGACTGTCACATGATAGTTCTAGCCAGAAGAAAATGGAAAAGTTGAGGCCATCAACAAGGTCCTAAAGCAGATGTTGCAAAGAATGATAGGGTTTCATACAAGAAACTCGCACTTAATCCTGTACTCTGCCTTGTGGGCATATCGAACCTTAGTGAGAAATGCAACTGGATATACAATCTTTCAGTTGGTGTATGGTTTAGAAGCAATCTTACCGATATAATGTGAAATTTCATCACTGAAACTCGCGATTGACCTGTTGCCCGACACTTCTAAAGAAGAAGTGTGTTTCTTGGAATTAATCCATATGGATGAAACCTATCGTGATGCTACATTGGCTAATGAAGCACATAAGAAATGTATTAAGGTGCAATATGATAGGAATGTCAAGCCTTGTATCTTCTCATAAGGAGCCCTGATCTTGCTTTACGATCAGGAAGCTGATAAAATTGGAGCAGGGAAATTCGAACCAATGTGGATGGGTCCTTATGTTGTCAAGTGTGTTCTAGCAAAAGGAGCCTACGATTTAGTAGATTATGATGGGATTCCATTGTCATAGCCCTGAAATTGGTTGTACCTCAAACGTTACTATGCTTGATTAAGTGTAGTAAAACTCACTGTATATATGCGTTCATTGCATGTATGTGTCGGTGTGTCTTTTAGAGATTTTTATCTGGTTAGTAATCCGCTTTGCAATTGTTGCAGATTTTTGAGTCTTTGGAACCTTTTGTTGGTTACGCCAATGGTGCTATTCATAGTATGCAGAATTTATCTTCTGTAGCATGGGCTATTTTCGCTCCAAGTGGCGAGTTAGTGAGTTTTCAAGGGATTTGTATCGGTCGATCGACAAACAATATCGCTGAGTATAGCGCGTTGATTGAACTACTCTCTGATGCCATTTCACTTGGCATTCACCGAATCATAGTTAGGCTAGACTCACAACTCGTTGTACTAGAACTAACAAACATTTATATTGTTTGAAATCCAATAATTTTTCGTATGTTCCTTAGAGTTCGTATTTTGGAAAGACGTTTTGAACACATTCAATATTAACATATTTCTAGAAATCTTAACACATTAACTGATTCTCTATCGAATTATGTGTTAAATAAACATTTGCGACATATGCAAAAGTAATATTTTCAATTCACATCATTAGTTGAATAGGATTGCATATAACAATAAAAAACTTGGAAAGTAAAATCGATAGGTGTTTTAAAAGTTTTTACAAAATTTGTGCCCAAGACACATTTGGTCATCTGACCCGAAAACTCAAAAATGCAGACAAATATCCTAAGTAGATCTAGTGGTGCTCATGATAAAAGGTCAAAACCTGTGCTATCATGCGCAAAAGCCTAACCCAATGGTTAGGAACACCAATAGTGTGGCGCTGCAGCCTCATAGGTAACTCCTCGATCTGGATATCTGAAATGCCAAGGGTTAATCCCTCTATGTGATCATGCAACTCTAGTAAGGTCTCGGCCAAATCTAAGTCCTGGACAACTGCTCTCCCAATGGTTCTCTGCGCTGGCCCACCTATAACCTGTTAGTGTACCACAGGTCGAACAATATCGACATCTGTATACATAAGATTAATTTTAACTTAGTCTTGGAAACATTAAAAAACACAAAAAACAAGTAGAAACTTGAAAAATCAAAAAACACTTTGGTAAAAAAGCTTACCCATAGCACCCCATTATGCTCCAATTGGTAGAATCAAATTTGGATCTCCACGATAATCCATCCCTGAGTATGGATGCTTCTTTATAACAACATGTTACCACTCAAGCCAACTGAAAAATGTAGGGGAGAAAATGATTGTTGACTGACCAGCATGTCAAGCCATCAATTTAGCCCATCTCCACATACGTGGATCTCTAGGACCATCCACACCCAGTGATACATGGTGTGGTTGCATCAATGGGATTTTCTCTAAGGAAAAAACAACTAAGATCAAACCAAAGCAAAAATTCTTCGTCTTACCACCTTTTACCTTAGCCAGTTGTTCTTTCAGCAATGAAAGTACAACCTCACACCAGTTGAAAACTTTTGGCTCTAGACACTCCAATGCATACTACATATAAGATATGTTTGCCAGATGTAGTGTCACACTGCCAGCCAACTTTGTGATCGTGAAGAGGATCGTTCTTAAAGGCAAATCACCTAATCCTTGATATTTATTTTCCCATCCTTGCTAGGCTATGTACCTGACTGATAAAACTGTCTGATATAATCTCTCACCGATTCACCTCCACGGGCAAATCCAAAAAGTGAGATGGGGGCAACTTGCCTTGATAGTCTGGTAAGAAAGTAAATGTCCTCAATAGTAATAGGGACCATCTTGTCCCTAATGTGAAATGTATGATCTGTCGGATCCCATGCACGAACAAGGAACTACAATAGTTCTATTTGTTGCCTCATTCTGGACAACTTAAAGTATTTGAGTAACTCGCAATTTTTGAGGGCCTTAACTATACCCGAATTGTTTAGGGCAACCATGTCTTGTTCTTCATGCTCTCTTTCTCATCATGTACTTGAGATTCTGATCCAATGAAATCCTGAAACACAATCATAAGCTAAATTAGGATCCTTTCCATGCAAAAAAACAGGGCAAATTTTGGAGCAAACATTTAAAACAAACTTGGGAAATGCACCCAGCGCAGCCCAGGCACGGAGCCAGTGCACTACAAAGCATCTAGCCTTCTATCTGGGTGCTCTTCAGTGTAGTTTTTGATGTGAAAGCTTGCACCGATCCCAGGGAAAAAAATGAAACCCTAGGGGCCCCAAGAAACTCTAAAATTTGCATGAAATGACAAAAGAATGGATTGAAAAGAAAGTAGAGAGGTTTAGTTCCTACCTGGTCTACATGGCTTAAGAAATGAGACACAGAATGTTTCGCAATCAAATGGTGAAGTTTGAGGTAAAAACTGAGCTCAGAGTACAAAACTGGATGATAAGTTCCAAATGGTAAAATGACATGGTAAATATTTGTTTTATGTTTATTTCATGTTAATTAATCGACTACACATTAGTATTTACCTATTTTTTCCTATGAAACAGATATTTTTAATCCATTTGGTGATGTTTTGAGCAGGTTTACAATTGATTTGCAGAATTCAACGTGCTCAATTGTAAGTTGTACTTTTGACCACAAAGCACAATTTTATCTATTTTTCGAGCTCTATTAAAAATGAAAAAGGAACCCCCTTGGAGTCCTCTTTAAGCCCTTTTCAAACTCTCTAAACATGAAAATTTTTTCGAGCGTTTGTCCTTCCCATCTCGTTAACGGATTGGAAATGATATCTATCTTATATTATTTTATGCTTTTTTGGACTTGAGAGATTAATTTACAAAAATTAACTTGTGGAGTTTTCTTTTTGTACCTTTTCAAACTCTCCAAACATGAAAAGGACCGAGTTATCTTTGTCATTAAACTCATTAAAAACATCAAATAGTGACAAACTTGTCTATCTAGACAAGACCAAGTTTCACCTTTGCTAGACTCGTTAAAACATCAAATAGCGATGGATTCGCCCGAAGGGTGAAATTATACAACAAGCTTATGTTATCTTCCTCAAGCTTGATAAAAATAAAGAGGTACTAGTCAGCAATGACTCGAGGAAATGGAAAAAGGGGAAAGCCACTTTATGGTAGCAGGTCGCTCTTGAACATGACACATTCACTCCATCACTTTGACTATCTGGGTTGGGTTATTAGCTTGATGTTTATCACACCATTGGTCTATCATACCATCCATCGCTTTGTTTTGAGTCAATGCTACCAATTCACTTTAGTGTCACCGACATGTTTAGGAGAAGTCGTTCAGTCAAAATCCATCTTTTGCAATACCATAAACCTTCATTTTCATGATCGCATTCTCGAACCTTGTGTCTTCAGTCAAATTCCATCTCTAAAATCACTACACTCATTTCATGTCGTTGATGTGGGATACATCAAGGTCCTCCTACAATGAGTCGCTTCTTGTTGACATCAACTCATTATCCAAGAAGTTGATGTAGAAACACCCATTCAATACCTTGAGGCTTGCATGCATCAATAATAGGTTTCTCGCTTTCGGCGATAGGCATACATAAATGGCCTTCAACCAAAAGACTTTGTATGGTGTTTGACATCAAATCATCCTTTCACACCATGCAAAATGTATTGAAGTACCTTGAGGATCATTATCATTATCAGTGATTTCTCTCACATCTTTTAACAGCTTACATCATCGGCTGGTAATCAGATGATGTCTTCCCATGTTTGACTTCAGATCACATATTCACATGGTTAGACTCGTACTTGAGCGAATGGTTGAACGAGATTGAAGACCCCAGATCTAGTTTCATCCATCTAGGCCGCGATATCGGGAATACTAAATCATATGTACAATGGATTTACATTGATAAACATTCCGATCATGGGTCTATATCTATAGACGATTGTTTATGTACATGTAATGAAAATTTATAAGCTGACCATGGGTATGCCTTCCCTCAGTAATTCATGTGTTGTAATTGATGCAGGTCACCTTCCACTTTGATACCTCCTCATCACATCGTAAAGCATTTCATTCAACATTGCCATTTTTCTGACTTCATGCTTTAGGAGGCAACTGTTACAAATCCATTTGGGCACATCAAATCCCAACATTCAGATCAGTGTCTTAGGGCTCATTAAACCCTAAATTTAGTTGTTTCATGCCCTAAACAAGTCAACCCTTTGAATGCCTCCTTCCCAGGCAGTTTCATGACTTGAAGACATCCAGAAATTGCCTCTAGAGGGACCAGCATAGGTAAGCCCTTTTGAAGGTGTGTTGCAGAGTAGTTAATTCCACTGCCAGGGTGCTATGCAGAGCACATAGGCTTCCATTCACCTACGCTAGGCGAGAATGAGTGAAATTCACATAGGGTTTGGGGAATATTCTTATCTTTTGGATTCATGTAGAAGTTTCCTTGTCTTATCAACTCCTATGAGCTCAAAAATGGATGAGGAATGAGTTAAGGAGCATCCTATCCTCTCATCCCTTCATCCATGGAAATAATTCTAAGTATGGAAGGCCATTCAATGTCACCATTAATGAGAAACCTCCTTCATATTCCTATAAATTGATCACTCATATAAGTGATTAGGGGCCGGATTATGTTGAATTGTAAGGAGATAATGCTGCTATGAGACTTGACTCTGGAGCAAATGATGTGATGCCAAAAGATTGCTTTTGATGTGATGTGTGCGGGATCCAAGCTAGAGGAATGACTTTGAATCAGACAATGATGGTTGTAATTCCTTCTTCTATCTAATAAAGTGTTTGAACCTTTTTCCATATGTTGTGTTCTTTCATGATGCTTATATGTATCAATTGCTTTTGATTCCTTTCATTTATATTCAATGGATCGTATCCTTTGATCGATTTTCATCTTTTGTTGTGTTTACTTGGTACTTCTCAAGTGGATTAAGTATGGGAAGAAGCGATGGAATCAATACAAAGGAGATGAGAGGAAAGCGGAACTACAAGTAGGCCTTCTATCCTCTCTTCTTATCTATTGCTTATAGGAAAAGTCTAAAACACTTTAAACTATTGTTCTAGGCACAACTACTTGTCTAGTGAACTAGTATTTATTCGTAGATGCTAAATTCTCCAAAACATATGTTTATACCAATGAGACATGATGTACTTCATTTGGAAATTTTTTGCATTGCGGTCTTGACCTTATTCTTCTCCTCTTCTCTTCAGCTTTCTCCTTCCTCTGTTAGCAAATTTATACCCAAGGCTTGGCAGTTTTATTCGGAAAAGACTTTAGCTAATCCCTCCCCCTTGATCAGCGTCGTGGGTTTGATCTTCAGGTCATATTATTGGGTTTTACCAATCCATTTACCCCCTTTTCCCTCACAATCCCCTTGCACCAGATTGTCTTTCACAACATCTGCAGTAACATATGTTGTTATGCTTGATTGAAGGACATACATTCTGAAGTTCTTCATAGCCTTGACCAAGGGATAAGCCTACTTCTCCAAAATGTTATACTTTATCTCATCATCCTGTAGCACATGGCTGAAAAATTTTATTGGTTTCTCATGTCCTTCATTATTTTTCTGCAATAAGACAAAAACCATTGTATGAGGAGAAAAAAATGAGAAAACGAAAAACGGTTTTATATAGTCATGGCCGAGTAATACAGGATCTTCTAAAAAGGCTCATTTGATCTTAGAGAATGACTACCGAGCTTCTTCAGTCCATTTTACCTCCCTATCGTTCTTCAACATCTCTGTAATTTCTTTAATTATCTCATCATAATTGGATATGAACCTCCTCAAAAAGTTGATTATGCCCAAGAAATTATGGATTTCTTTCTTATTTCTCAGTAATGGGATGTTGTTGATGGCTTCCACCCTCTTGGGATCTATCTTAACCCCTTGCTTTTCCACAATGTATCCTTGCATCTTTCCCTCACTTAGGGAAAACTAATACTAATACTTCTTAGGATTTAAATATAGGCCATATCTTATGCATTTATCAAAAGTGAGTCGTAGATGTTCAATATGCTCCTCATCTGTTTTTCTTAAAATAGTGATGTCATCTACGTAAATTACCACAAACTTATCTTGTTCTCCAACAAATGCTATATCCATTTCTCTCTGAAAAGTTTCTCGTGCATTAATGAGGCTGAAGGGAATTCTGGCATACATAAACGTTCCTCAAGGCGTGGTGAAAGTAGCTTTTTTTTAATCCTTAGGATGCACAACTACTTGATTGTATCCAAAAAAACCATCTATCATAGACATACGAGAAGAGCCCACTACCTTTAACATAATGTAGTCCATTGTAGGTAGAGGGTAATTATCCTTTAGTGAGGCCTTTTTCATATTCCTAAAGTCAATACACAACCTTATTTCCCCGTTCTTCTTCCTGACAGGAAATAGATTTGCCACCCCATCTGAATGCCTCAATGGTATGATAATTTTAGCTTGGAGTAACGTCCTCGCCTATTTCTCAACTAATGGATGTAACAGAGGGTTAATATGCCTACGCTTTTGTTTGTATGGTTTTGCCCCACTCTTCAAAGGAATTTTATGTTGGATGATATTATTATCAAATGTTTTTAAATCATCGTAAGACCAAGAAAACACTTCCATATACTGCTTAAAAAGGTCTAGGTACCTTTGTTTGTTTTCCTTAGGAACTCCTTTGGCCAACTTAATTATCCAAGGACCTTGATCTAAACCAATATTGCAGTCTTCCATCTATTCTTCAAACTCTTACTGAGTTGATTGACATCCATATAATTTGAGTTGAATAATCCTTCCAAGAGAACCAAACCTCTGGGGATCGTATTAACTTTCAATTGTGAGATCCTATGCCCTGCAATGGTTTCTTCCCACTTAGTTTGTTGTTCATCTATCACTTTCTCTTTCTCTTGATCAATATCCGAGCTTGAGAATTCTCCAACGACCTCCATGAAGTGTTTGATATGTTCCTCATATTCGAACACCTATTAATACTTTAAAAAAATTGGTATTGAAGGCCTGCATTTGAATTTAATTACGTATATGAGAAAGGGGTTTTGAGGAGGCTTGAAGTTGCTGGCAAATACAACTAAGGAATCAGCCATCTGATTTCCATCTCTGGGAAAAAATTGAATGTTAAAGGCTAAGAAAAAGTTCTCAATCAGATCTCATACCTCATTTTGGTAGGCCTTCAGTCTTGGATGTTTGGTTTGGCATTGACTTCAGATTTGTTTCACCACCAGCTCTGAATCCCCAAAAACTAACAAACACCCAATGTTGAGATAACAATCAGTCCTAATACTTAAACAATTAAACTTGGTACATAAGGTCTTACTCGTAGGTCC
>APFE031727842.1:26374-98452 GCA_000404065.3 Pinus taeda | reverse complement strand
TTTCAGTTGGGAAATAGTTGGGCCACGAGCTATAGTAGGTGGGTATCCGATCGAACCCGTAAACCCTGCCTAAATTAAGGGAGATTATATATTTTTTAATGTTTTTACACATATACGTGGGTTGGGTATAGGCTGACCTGCATGCACACGCACTTTAGATAGGGCATAATCGTGTATGGGATTTATAACATTGTTTTTTAGAAAATGGACCAAGTCTCTTAGGGAAGGGTTGCCCTAAGCCATATCATAGAGCATCAAATCTACCAAGGGTGGTAAATGGTGCTATAATAGATGGCCCCTAATATATGAGGTCAGAAGGGGTACATGATGGGTGAAATGTATTAACTGTATAAAAATAATCATGTGAGGACCAGAGAGGAGTTCACCAGATTTCAGCCCACCAAACCAGTGGAAGAGATCAGAAAGAAAGTTGTTGTCTCAGGCGGGCATACCCATGCTCAGAGATAATAAAGCATGTCTGCATATAAAATACAAAAGTAGACCCAATATGTATACAAGTATAAAATAACTAAAAATACATAGTGGATCATCTAATCATATCCATAGAAGTACATGTCACAATATCACATATAAAGAACTTATCAATGATGTTGAAGTAGAAAGTTGATCACTGAATTCATAAAGCTGATCCAAAATGTACCAAGTCAAATAGTGGAACAAATGGTACTGCATGTAACTCGGGTGCTAACATATAGGATGTCAATGTGATGAACTGTAACATATAAGGTAGATGGTGTCACTAGTAGAAACAGGAGGAACTGGTAAGTGAACCAACAAATGTTGATGCAAACTCGATGTCTTCACCGATCATCGTGGTACATTTCTACACAATGGGAATAAATGATCTGAAGTCTACCATGTGAGAAATTGTTTGATTACCGGTCATTGATGTATACGGTTAAAAAACGCGAGACTACTTATTGATAATGATGATGAGAGCCAAGGTAGCTAGTACAATCTAACAAGTGTGAATAAATTATCCGAAGTTGAACACTTGGAAGAATCTATCAATCAGGAGACAATGATGTATTCCCATTGTTGATAGCGAAGGAATCTACCACTAATGACTGTAAACCCTAAGGTACTGACAAATGGACTCTAGACCTTGTTCCCAGAGCAATGAGTTGAAGTCAATGGGAAAGGATCTACTAGAAGGGAGGCATTAAGGCATCCATCATCAATCCAGCACGAGCATAACCCGCAAGCCAATAATGTGGAAGGAATCAAATGAAGAAAGATGTAGTAACCAAACCGAAGCATGTTTCCGGTGTACACGAGATTTAGCTAGCACACAACAAAAACCCTTTGTACCAACTAATAATGAAATCTGATAGAGAGGCGAAGAATCCACCAATGAGGTCAAATGGAAACCAAGGTACTGCACAAATCCCAATGTGTGATAATGAAAGTCGACGTCGAACATAAGGGAAACCACTCAGTCAAAGATCCATGATATTGATCGATGTTGAGCACAAGGTCACCTATTAATAATGGAAATAAGGCCAGGGTGCAGCTCTAGATCTACTCTTAGAGCAATTTGTCATAGTCGATAAGAGCAAGACCCGCTAGCAAGAAGTCAATGGAGACCTTCTCAAACCAGCACGAGCAAACAACCAAATAGTTGATGTGATAGTGAACATGACTCTGAAAACCAAGGATGGACGACTAAAAATAAGTCAAGAGACATTGCAGAAAGGCCGACTCAGGTTTACTTTCCTTGAACAAAAGCATGACTCAAATGTGACAATATGGCATCATATGATAACTTTGTATAAGTTTGTCATGCAAGAGGCACAAATAAACTCTCCATATGATTGTAAGAGATAACCAACTAGAGGAGTACTGACTCAATTACAAGGTTAAGGCTCTCATAAGTGAAACCAAATCCCATTCCAATGGAGGAAAGACTTAATTTTGAGTGCTTTGTTCAAGGGCGACACCATTGACTCTAGCTACCATCAATCACGGAAGTAATGTCTCATTCCCACTCTCTTTGGAATATTTATTTTTTGTCTTTTTCATATTTAGAAAGCCCAAAAAATAATAAAAGAATGGCTATAATACAGTGGAAAGAGCGAGTGTCAAAGTACAAATTTTCTAGTTCTTGGGAGTGGAACAAGCCTATGCTCAATGCAAGGTTACGAAATTTGTCAATGACACTCAAAGGAATGTTCTTTCCATGGGCATAAGGTGTCAAGTTGCAGAGGTTAAGTGATTTCAAGCTTGTTTTTACAGAAGGTCTAGCAAAAAAAGAGGCTTAAACACGAGTCCAAGTGAAGCCGGCTTAATGCCAAAAGGTACAAATAGTCAACATGCAATGCAGAAGTACAACTCAACATGTGGGACCCTCTAGGGTATAAAGCCAGAAACATAGCAAACAATAAGGAGAATGAAATTTCATCGCAAAATTCATGGCGGAACTAAAGAGGATTCTCGAGCCTAAGAACAAAAGTTCAGCATGGGTGCCAAGTGACAAGAAGGTATTATTTAGGGCACCCATGATAAGGTAGTCTCTACCACACAAGTCATGACACTTCTAAGCAATGATAAGGTTTTGTGTCATATCTTGGTGGGGTCAATCCCAAGGCAAAAATGGGAAATGAAACTGATAAATACACAACGCATGTGAAAAACCTAACCTGTATTCCAATTTTGAGAACCAATACCTGTCAGAGTGGATCAACCATGAAAATGCCCAAAGGAGAAGTCTTACAAGTTCTGTAGACATAACTAGGAACACTAAACAAGAAGTTAATACATCCCATATATAAACTTTAGATAAAAGCTTGTGTTATAGAATACAAAACTTGAATAGTGTGTACCTTATATGTACAATATGATACAAGGAACCATGCAGCCTTGCGGCTTACACATAACAGTTCTTCAGGATAAGCCCCTTACAGGGCTCAGGACAAGGACTCCTTTGGTAGTTAAAACTCATGGCTTCAAAAAGTTTCTCTTGTGAAGGCAACTCAAATTCCAAAAAATCATGAGAACTAGAAGGATCAAAGGAGGGAATTAAGGGGTCCCATGTTCCCATAGGAGAAATCACTCGGTCAACTGCTGGGACCAAGTCTTGAGAAGGAAAATAATCGTTCAAAGGATCCTTCTTAGAAGAAATTCAACATTGAGGATACAACATCACATAGTTCACCTGTGACCGGGTAGAGTCTACCTGAACACTTGGAACATACCAAAGGGTATTCTGTAGTAAATTTGAATTATAGGGTTGATTATCAGATGTAAGATTATCAATAGTGACAATATTTCCATTATGAGGAAAATACATCACTTGAAAGAGTGAAGACACCACAACATTCATAGCATAGAAAAAATCATGCCCAAGTAGCATATTAAAGTCTAAAGGGCGATCAACCACCATCATATCGATTAAGACAGTCTTCCCACCTAACATAATAGGCAATTGAGAAAGAACACCCATAGATTCACCAGGTCTTCTATCATAGGCTAACAATTGATTATCACCTGCCAACAACTTTGGAGAAACCAAAGCTTTCCAAGTCAAGGAGGATATAATACTTTTAGAGGATCCTTCATCCACCATACATCGATAGACGTTTGTGGAATTAACTCTAACCCTTATTTGGAAAGGTGCAGTAGAAGGAAGACAAGGCTCGACAAGATTATCCCAATCAAGGGAGACACTCCTAGAACTTGGAGGGGGTACACTTGAAGAGACTAGAATGCCACCTAGACCAGAAGACTCCGTAATAGAAATCAAGAAGACTATGTTGTTAGGTACTTCACTCTGCAAAAGAGGAGTGGAATCAGCCATAGATTTCATTGGCTCGACCACTTCATCAACCAATGGTTGATGAGATTGTTGAGAAACCATAACAAATTCAAGAGTAGAAGAAACTTCAGACTCAGAGCATATCCTTTGTACCAATGGAATACTGAGGCACAAATGAGTAAAATGGTCTCCCTTACATATTTTACAAGGGAGCTTACGTTTAAATCTTCTACGCCTATGTTTCTAATCAATATCCATTCTGCCAACATGACTAGCAGTAGTTGGTGGAGAGTCCCCAACATGACTCACAGAAGTTAGTGACTCTTTCCCAAGAGAGCTAGGACTTGTACCCCCAACCCTACTCATAGAAGTAGGTGAGTCAACAGAAATATGACTCACAGAGGTAGGTGACCCATTGCTAGTATGAGTTGCAGTGACTAGACTTATGACCTCAGCGTGACTTGCAGTGGCTGAAAGCTCATCTCCAACATGACTTGCATGGGTTGGTGATGATTCATGGATAGAACTATCCTTCTTCTTCCTCCTCCTCTTTCTCTTCAGTTTAGATCTCTTATTACAAGAGGGAGGAGAAAGAGGAATCCTATATTTCTCTTTTGAAGAAGATGAACAATTAACACTCATTTGATTCCATTGAAATAAAGCATTCATTTGAGAAGCTTCAAGAACATTTGGAATATTCGGAGTGGACCACAGCTAAACTGGTAGTCCAACATGAAATCCAGGAATATTCAAAGTGGCGTTCATGGGGGTACCAACGTTTCCAAAGAAAGGAAAAGCACAAGGATCCCCTTTTGAAAGGGTCCCTTGGTTAGCCTCCATAGGAATATTGGCCATACCCAACTGATATGCAGATCCTTCCCTTACGGGATTATACAAATGACTTTCCAAGGAATAGAGATTCACAATCGAACATTTTCCCTTAAGGAGGCAACTCCACAACTTTCAAAAGAAATATTAAAAGCCTTTCAAGACCAATGGAGTGGTTGGTCAGTCACTTAGAATCTAAGGTCCAAAAGTGACAAGACAAATCCACCTAAATCCAACTAAATACAAAGAGCAAAGAGTACTCCACTATAAAGTCCCTAAAGATGCAACAATAAAGCAACTTCTAAGTATTTCCAGTCTGGGTGATGAGGACCAGACACCAAATTATAAGAAAGTGAAGTAAGGGACATTCTGAAGATAGTTTGGGATAATTATGTCCCAAGCCGACTAGCGAAGGTAATAGAAATAGTTACGTTGGCCCCCAGACAAAAGCCTTTTCCATTTCGAGTACCCAAGCTTCACAAAGGGTACCCTCTAGAAGTAGTAATGAACATGATGCAATGTTTTCCTCAGGTGCCATGGGATTCCCCTCCGCAGTGACCTATGTGGTCCCTAGGAATAACAACTATGGACACTAGTTCGTATCAAAATCCGGGTGGAACAATCTCAGGGCAGGATCCAGCAAGTAGGAGAGGGGATATCTATGTTTCCTTGTATTCACTCTCCCTTTTACTTGACTCCCAGTAGAAAGGAGATTTCTCGGTCTTTCTATGGCACTAGATTTCACTCATTATTCAAAATCTATGTTTAACAGTTTAAGTGGCCTTGGAGAGTGAACTCTCTACTCACCTATTCCAAGGCCCTAAAGAACTAGATTGGTTGATGTAATTAATGAAAAATCAAAAAATGTTCGAGTTGTTTTTAATTCAATGCTTGATTTTAAAAGGTTTCTCTTTAGGTCATGGGTATAGTGAGAGTGCAACTTGTAGTGTTTCGATGCAAAAGAAATCAATAGAAACTTAGCTATATGCAAATGAAACTATTTTTCTTTCATGAAAAGAGATTTCTACAAGGTTTTATGAATAAACAATAAACAAATGTGTTCCTTCATAAGATCAATAGGCCAACTTGACTACAAGGGGGGCACAAACTCCAAGACCAAAAACAAGCATAAAGAGTCCTAAAGTTCGCAAGTTATGCACATCATTAATATAATAAAACTTGAAACGACAAATGACTATAGACTTGCATAGATTGATCTGAACAACAATATAAAGGACTTCAGCAAAGCAAAAGAAAGTAAAGAAAGACTTTCAAGATCGCCAAAGAGGCACTCAAAAACCATGAAAAACAAAATAGCTGAACCAAAAAATGAAAGCAAAGCAAAACAATCTTAAAGTTGGTTTATAAACAAAACTGCAACCAATTTCTTGTTCCGCAAAGTTAGAACAACGAAGAACTTATACAAGAAGCCTTCAACCCAAAGCCCAAACTGATACTTTACTCAAAAAGAAAACCCTAGGTTGACTAGGTTTTTCAACAAGAAGAAGATTAGAAACTGAAAAATTGCATGAAAACAGAGCTTTACTGACCGTGAATGACCAAAAAATAGCAAAAACCACCAAACAACAATCTTAATTGAGTCCAAGATTTTGAAAAATTTATTCAAAATAAGGTATAAGCAACTATGCATAGACAAAGAAGCGTGTATACGTGATTGCAACAAAGTAAACTCGTGTATATGTGAGTTTTTTTAAAGAAACTAGCGTGTATACGCTACTGTATCCTCTGAAAAGCGGGTATATAAAGCTCAATAAACAAAAACAAAAAATCTAGGTTTGATCTAAAAGATCAAACTTGATGCCTAGGAAGAAAACAGGTCATAGACACTGTAAAAGCAAGAAATCAATCAAACATGCCCTGATCAAGAAGAAACAACCCAATCTAGGAAAAACAAGAATGGTTTCCCCAATGGAGTCGTCAATTTTGTTTTAGGTAGAGTTGCCCTAGGGTCTTAGGTTGGGAACCCCAACAGAGCAGACGGCGTACAACATAAAGAGACACACAAACAAGCAGTCCTAATACTTCAATAGTTAAACTTGGTACAAAAGGTCTTACCCATAGGTCCTACATTTGAGGTCGTTCCCGTGGGGTTCAAACCCTCTGCTTCCTCCTTGCGCTTTAAGACCTACAATTCATTCAAAGCAAAGCATATACACCAAAAATAATTGAAAGAATGTTCATGATATCAAGGTTAGATCATATAAGCATGTACGCAAATAAACATTAACGTGAGATTTTATAAGCAAATCATGACATAAATTATTGCATAAAGACCATAATCATTAGGAACAAGACACCACCTCTTTATCAATGTAAGCTAAAGAAAATATGGAAGAACTACAACTTGAGTTGTTTGCCAATTCCAAGTGAAACTGTGCTCAGAATCTATCCTGACTAGGCCTCAGCAATCCTCCTCCATAAGTATACACAAGGATGTCATGAAGAGATGATGAACATCTCAAGAAGGAAACATGGGTTTCCTATGACTGGGAGTGCAGAAGGCACATGGATATCTGCAGACTTGATCAGGTATGTACTCGACTATAATATCAATATCTAATCCTTCTTCCTCCCATTATGCCTTCCTATGGAGATGCATTTATACTTCTCCAAATTAGTTCTTTTAGTTGGGAAATAGTTAGGCGACGGGCTATAGTAGGTGGGTATCCAATCAAACCCGTAAACCTACCCGAATTAAGGGAGATTATATATTTTTTAATGTTTTAACACATATACGTGGGTTGGGTATAGGGTGACCCGCGTTTACACGCGCTTTAGATAGGGCATAATCGCGTATGGGATTTAAAACATTGTTTTTAGAAAATTGACAAAGTCTGGTAGGGAAGGGTTTCCATAGGCCATATCATAGAGCATCAAATCTACCAAGGGTGGTAAATTGTACTATAACAACAGATCTAGAAGCAAAGATTCATATTCAACAACATTATTTGTGACTTCAAACTACGACATAAAAGAGAGAGGGATCATGTTGCCTTATGGGGATACCAACAACACACTTGCCCCATTTCCTTCCTTGGAATAAGCACCATCAAAGCATAGCTTCCATACTTTGTCACACTCCAGTCACTGTTAGTCTAGTTAGAAAGAACGTTTCACCTGTGTCGCATCCATGATTTGATCGTCCTCTAACAACAAACAAGAGAAATGTCTCTCTTTACCATACATAGGAGCATTATTCGAATAGTCATTCCTTGTAATTGTCTTCACAAATCTCGCTTCTCTATATAATCAGTGCTCTTCTCCACCAAAAACATGAATGGTAGAATATGTTAAATCAATTTTAATGGATCCTCCAATTTTCGATCCCCATGATTTGGACAAGAGGATACCAAACCTTGCAGGGATATCAACCACTACAATATCCATTACAACATTCTTCACAGGGATCTGAGCCAAATTGACCACTTAGTTTAATCAACCCTAGACATTTTACTCTCTTGGAGTCAAAAGAATACATATATATATATATGGTCTTGTTATTTGCAGCCCCAATTGCTCCATAACAGACATTGGCATCAAATTGTGAGAAGCTCTATATTCAAGCATGTAGCTATGTAAGAGAAGTTCATCAATCACCAAAGTGACATCGAAAGGGGCAGTAGAATGGTCTTGTTCCTCAACATGAGGTCCAAATACAACCATGGGTATTTCTTCTTAAAGGTTTACGCTGTCTTGAAAAGGGGCCATGGTGGGAGGACACATGAACTAAGATACTTAATTTTTTAATTAGATGTTTCAACAATTTGGTTAAGGGGATAGAGATTTTCACCTTCTCCAACTCTTTGTGAAGACTAAATGCAAGGGGATTCCTATCAGCTGTGACCACATCAATAAGTTCTTTTTCTTTATCATAGATTGGTTTAGTCTGTAACGGAAATTGTTCTATTTTAGAAACTTCGGTCTTGTGGAGAATGGAATCGAAAGATTCTTTCTTTTCGAGTGAAGCTTAGTCTAATGGCTTCTTTCCTTTCTTTGTTGATTTGGGAGGATTGGTGGGAGAGGACTCCTCATTTTGATTATGCATTCTAGATCTTTTCCTAGAATATCTAATTCATATTTCCTGTGTAATTGGGCCTGCATGAAGTCATCTAACTACGTACAATAGTGTTCGATCTCACCATCATCTAGAGGGGCTTCCCAATCATGCCCTTCTACTTCATTGGCCTTTATTTCATTTTCTCCCTCTGAAAGAGAAGAAAATTGATTTTCTTGCACTTCTATTGTTTCTTCAACATTCTCCTCTGAATCATCTTCCAAATACAATGGAGGTTGAATGTGATCCTTATTCTCCCTTATCTCCCTTTCAATAGCTACAAAGGAGGTCTCTTATACTCAGGATTGAAACATCGATTAGGAGCTAGTTGGTTTTGTGGAGGATGGTTTTTGTTTTCTAACTCCAGTTTCAAAGCTTGTTAGACATGTTTATTATTATCTTGTTCATTTCCTCGAGTTTATGTTGTTGAGTTTCCTTTCCCTGGTTTGAGGAATTAGCTTCCTCTTTTCCCCTTATCATATATTCATGATCAGTTCTCCCTCTCCACTTCCTAGTAGAAATGTAATTTGCTTCAACTTCTAAAGAATCTATTTGAATCTGGTCTGAGGAGCAAGACTTACTTTCTCTGAGAGTGAAACCAAATTTTGGTTCAAAGGTCCTAGCAAAAAGCACTTTAGCAGCAACCTATAGAGGTTTGATTTCAACAAGGAGACTATTGTTCAATTTGTTAAACCTTTTTATGAATTCTGACACATATTCATTATGTTTTTTATTCATAGCATTGAATTCAAGGAGGATATGCCCATGGTCCTTTTTCTCTCCCCATTTTTGAACGAAAGAATTCTCCATCTCCTCCCAAGTATTGATTAAAGCATTTGGTAGGGTTTTGAATCATTTCCTGGCTTCCCCATCAAAAGACTGGACAAAAAGTCTTAACACCACATCTAAGTGTTCTACATTGACATTTTCTACAAATGCACAGAAAATTTCTACATGTCTCTATGCTGAAATGTCACCTTCTCTTATGAATCTTGGTAAGAGCTTGAGATAGTCTTGTGGCATACCATCCAAGGGTTGTGGAAAATCCATCAGTGCATATTTTCTCAAATGAAAGCCTGGGACAGTCGTATTGAGCAGGGGAGGTGGTATAAAATTTATTACAGGGCCTTGTTGAGGGGGTATCCAAGTCGCAACTGACTGGATCTAGGTTGAGAAGCTATCCACACTATGTGTGGGACAATTTATAAGGATGTCTTTAACATCTTCGGTTTCAGAGGAGGGGTGAAATGAGAAAGAAGGTGAATTGACAGAAGCTTCTTCATTTTTTACTCTAGAAAGAAAAAAGCCAAACAATGCACAATGTTCTTCAGGATATTATAAGACTTTGGAGGCAAACTCAAAGTAGTTTATCACAGCTTTTTGAGAGCTAGTTGATGATATTTCTGGAAAAGATCTTGTGGAATCTAGAGTCACAGGGGTACGCTCTTTCTAAATCTTCTAGGATATGTTTTCTCGGGGTTGAATACGGGAGCATTTTTCTACTAGCTTCTATCAGAGCGAGTCTAAGGCCTCCGGAAAGCTAGGGTGCTCAAAATAATATTCAAACAATGGAGTTGCCAAGGTGAAAGATATTCAATCCACACTTCCCTTACTCACCTAATAAAGAGAATGTAAAAGTTGTCGTACCGAGAGAAAAATATTCTGATTAATTCCCCGACAATGGTGCCAAAATATGTTGTAACTCCTATAGATAACCCTTGGGTTGAGGAAAGGGTCAGTGCCTAGGACATCTTAGACCAACTGTGTCTTGAGCATATGAACTTTGACCAATTGTATCTTGAGTAAATGAACTCGGATTTGAGTGTCATTTTCATTGTTGGAATTATGACAACGAGCACTATGATCTGGTTTTAGTTTCACTTCCATTTGATAACTTTGATTTTTGAGTTTTTTCAAAGCCACTTCTATTTCTAGAACCACCCAATATACCATGTTAGTGAATCATTATATACCATGTCCTCAACCAGTGTAAAAAAATACTAAAAATAATCGATATAAACAAATATTATCTAATCGTATTGATCGATATTAAAGTATGCATTTTATGATGTATGTGATGTGAAGGGGCTATGTGAAGGCTCTCGTAGTGAAGTTTTACCACGAATTGAACGAATAGGAAAGATAAACGTTGTAGAAAAATTTACCGCTATTCAATGTTTTTAATTTTGTTCTAAGTTTTTATCTCGATTGATTATTGTCACTGTTTACAGTGACATATAGGATAGATTTATTTGGATTATTTTAGGCTTGTACTCAAAATATCTTGGTTTTTACATGGTGAACATTATATTTGTGTATCAATTTTCTTGCTTTCTTCAGCCCGCCGTGGCAGACCCGGATCCAGTGTCCGAAGAATGATGCCTGCTCTGCGTTCAGAGGCATCTGGATGAGACATGACGCTAGTCCAATCAATGGGTCACCGTACTTCCCACACTGGTTATGCTAGTTTGAATCTAGCTTAACGGCGTGGCGAGCTCACCAAACTGGGAATCAAAACTTGGAAGCCTGGGCGGAATTGTGTTTTGAGGAAGCGCTTACTAGCTTTGCAATATGATATTGACATGTCAATGTTTTAATAGCAAATCCATTCATGGATACCATCCATTTATGTTGGAAATAACTTAAATCATACTGACTCGAATTTGGTACCATTACAAAGTTGTGTGAGAAAGTGCCAAGCATATGCGAAATTACTAAATTGATAAGTTGGATTTAAAATATAATTTAATTAATATGTTAGGCTCAAATTCACACTATTAATAATTTAATTAATATATTAAGTTCAAATTCACACTAGTTGTGTAATTTACTTTGAAGTGTTATGACAAAGTGAGAAAAGTTAAATAGCTATAAAGAATCTTAGTGTGGTTTAAGTTTAGGTTGTTTGATGATGAAATCATAAAAAGTAGGATTATTTTTAAATCATCAATACTTACAAATCTAATTTAAGGTATTGAAAGTGAAAAAAATATTTACTATTGTGTTTCAATTTGTGTCTGGCTTATTGGTTTGACAGGGAGGATAGAGATGGCGACCGTAAGTGTTTTAAATATTGTGTTTTAAATGATGGCGACCGTAAGTGTTTTAAATGTTGTGTTAACATATAATCAATATATATGTTAATCAATATATGACAAACAATTATTCTGCCTTCATTACTTTTGGCTTATATCACTCTTCTCAACAAACGTTTTAAGTTTTTACTTTATTTATTTGGTTTTCTAAAAGCAAAGTAATCATGCTCTTTGAGGCTGCACAATTGAATTGTAAACATTTTGATGCTAGTCCTTAATAATGTTTTCCATAAACAGGTGCAGCTACAACCAATCTGGTGACTTAACGAAGTCAGATAGGGTCGCATGGCATCTTTTGGTTTGGGCAGAATGATATTTCTATGGTTTCTCATCTAAACTCTCAAGAATTAGCACCAAAGATAGTGTCCCATTATTTGGAAGGAGAAGACCGTGGAGGTGGTATCTTGGTACATGGAGGGATTACAGAACCAGGCATGGTGGATACTCCTATTGCTCCATCGCAATAAGTTGTATTTCTGAATGAATTGAGCAGGCGAAAACAAGTTGTATTTCTGAATGGATTGAGCAGGCGAAAACAATTGTTCAATGAGAACGAATCTGTTTGAATTTTTCAATTCTGAAGTCTGCCTAAAAAACTGTAATAAGATAATAGAGTTTCTTTGGTTGAATCTATTACTTGTTACTAAATTAGTACAACCACATTAAAAATATTAATGTGGTTGATATAGATAAATATAACAAAAAAAACTATTGCAACAAGAAGAATCTCTTACTAATGCAATGAATGTTATAAATAATAATGAGGAACTTATTAGAATTTGAATAATCTCAAATCCTAGGAAATTGGTAGATGGCTGCATTAATATAATTTTTAGAATTTATTAAAAGTAATGGACAATTTTGCTAAATAAAATTTACTTATATATAAATTAATCTTATGTCAGAATCTATCTTGTGTAACTGAGTCCAGGCTGCCCTGTTGCGGATTCCACAATAATAATAAAAAAATGTTATAAATAATAATAAGTATCTTATAATGGAGGAACTTATTAGAATTGGAATAATCTCAACTCCCTAGGAAATTGGTGGGCAGGGAGCCATGTAACACGTCTAATTTTTTAAATTTATCAAAATTCAATGCAACCTAACAAACTATGTAATACACTATAGCAGTTGATAACTAAGTATATGTTGAGCATATTCCCTTGAGAATTAATCTAGGCCCTCAATTAAACAATAAAAAATAAAAATCAACAAATACTCATCCACGTTAAATTGCAATAAAAAGTCTTTGGCAATAAACATTTCCTTCATTTTATTTTGAATATCTAACATGGTCCATATTCTCTCTAATTTTCATTATTTTTTCTCATGCATCTTCAATTTTAATTATTTTTCTCTAATATATATTTGTAATAAACAATTATACAGTTAATCATTAGAAAATAAAATCAATAGTTTTTTTTAACATCCACTAAAGATGTTGGTATTGAATCTTCAATTTTAATTATTTTTCTCTAATATATATTTGTAATAAACAATTATACAATTAATCATTAGAGAATAAAATTAATAGATTTTTTTTAACATCTACCAAAGATCTTGGAATTGAATCCTTTTCCTTAGATTTTACAAAATTTGCTTGGGAATTTTTATTTCCAATCTTTTTACAAAATTTGCTTAAGAATTTTTATTTCCAACCTTTCCATGGAGAGGAGTTATTTTGTAATAAACAATTATACAATTAACCACTAGAGAATTTGTAAAATCAATACATTTTTTAACATCTACTAAAGATTTTGGAATTGAATGTTTTCCTCATATTCCTTGAGCCTTTTTATAAACAAAAACATTTTTTTTGTTTTGGTGATTAGCAATTTAAATAGTCATTTTAGTATAAACACTTTTACTCAAATTAACATAAATACATATTATAATTTTAGTGAAAATTATTTCACATTTCAACATATTTTGTGTTTCTTGTATTCTAGAGTAAAATTGCCTCTTCTTTTGTTTTATCTTTTGTGCTTTGTTGGCTTTTCAAAAAATAGCCCTAGAAAATCAATCCAACACGTTGAAACAAAAATCAATCCACATTTTCAATGCATCCATCTGGCATCACTTGACACCTATCATGAGACAAACAACCATACCACACATGCCACATATTAAAGTTATTGTTTACACATTTTTCCTAATAAGCAAGCTTAAGTAAATTGTAACTTTATGTAGTAAAAAATCATTACCAACTTAACGTGAGATCTCAACTCAACATTGTCATGGGGTTGGATAACATCAGTTGTAAAGTTAAATAAATCTATTTAATTTAAGCTTTGATTTTTCTTTTCCAAAGTCACTGAATTAATCTTAAAATGATTGATTATGCATTTACTTTTCTTTTTATGGAATGTTTTTGTATGTGGTTAATATTTTGCAACTTTATTATTATTCTTTCTTTATGGTTTCTTTTGGTTAAATAAGTAAGCATATCATTCGTGTAGATTTTAACTATGTGGAAAGAATATAACACAAATAACACAACCCAACAATCTTCCACTTGTTGTTTTCTTTCCACAGGGGGCCACAGGAGAGCTTAGTCATTTTTCCAGCCCTGAAACACCCATTGTTTCTCTACACCAAGAAAACTTCTCAGAGCTCACAGATTTTGTCAATGCATCTGCAGTATTCTTCAAAGTGTCCACCTTTACCAGCAACACCTTTTTGTCTTCTATCATATCCCTCACAAAGTGATACTGAACATCAATGTGCTTTGTCTTTGAATGATAAGCAGGGTTCTTTGCCAAGAAAATTGCACTTTGGCTGTCACAGTCTATCCTTATAGCTCCCTGTACTAACCCCATACTTGAACACAATCTCTGTAACCAAACTGCTTCCTTGCTTGCATGAGTGGCTGCCATGTATTCTGCCTCTGTAGTTGATAGTGCCACTACAGATTGTTTCTTACTCATCCAACTGACTGCACCTCCAAATAGGTGAAACACATACCCAATTGTAGATCTTCTCTGATCTAGATCTCTAGCCCAGTCTCCATCAACAAAGCCACAAATATCCAACACTCTGTCCAATCCTGGTCTTCCTTGGTAGCAAAAACAATAATCACTAGTGCCACGCAAATACTTGAAAACCCTCTCCACTGTTGTCCAGTGCTCCTTCCCTGGTTTTGACATAAACCTGCTCAATACTTCCACTGCATGTGCAATGTCTGGTCTAGTATAGACCATTGCATACATCAAGCTACCGACTGCACTTGCATATGGAACACACAGGACATGTCCTCTTCCTCTTCTTGTGTCTTGGGACACTATTCAGCAGATAACCTCATGCCTATAGGAATAGGAACCTTCACTGGTTTACTATCCTGCATATTAAACCTCTGTAGTATTGTCTCGAAATACTTCCTCTGGTTTAACTAGAGCTTCCTCTTTGCCCGATCTCTTTTAATTTCCATGCCCAAAATATAGTTTGCAGCACCGAGATCTTTCATTCCGAATTTGTAGGACAATTGGGTCTTCAAATCCGGGATAATTTCTTTGTCATTTCAAACAAGCAACATATCATCCACATACAAGACCAGATAAATAACACGGTCACCAATTAATTTAAAATACTCACAATGATTTGCTTTGCTTCTAGTGAAGCCAAGTCCCCGTATAAATGTATCAAATTTTTGATACCACATCCTTGGTGACTGTTTTAACCCATACAGAGACTTCTTTAACTTGCATACCAGTTATTTCTTACCCTTTACTACAAAGCCTTCAGGTTGCTTCATGTAGATTTCCTCTTCCAAATCCCCGTGAAGAAATGTTTTCTTCACATCCATCTATTCTACCTCAAAATCAAAAGCAACAACAACAGATAAAAGTAATCTAATAAAAGTTACCTTGGCAACAGGAGAAAAAATATCACCAAAATCAATTCACAGCACCTGGGAATGACCTTTTGCTACCAACCGAGCTTTGTATTTCTCCACCTTCCCTTCTGCATTTGTCTTCTTCTTGAATGCCCATTTGCTGCCAATGGGTTTCCTTCGAGCCGGCAACTCCACCAGATCCCAAGCCTCATTTTTGTGCAAAGATGCCATTTCATCAACCATGGCCTCTTTCCAGAGTTTTCCATCCTCTGAATCCACTGCTTCCTTCACAGTTCTAGGATCATCATTAGTAACAAACAAAGCAAATTTTGAACAGAAAGCAGATGGACTATACCTTTCTGGCTGCCTTCTTTCTCGAGCTGATCTTCTCACAGCCGGAGTTTGTGGCTCTTCATCTTCTGATTCCTCCTCTACTACAAAGTCTGATTCTTCCTCCTTTAGTTCAAACTCTATCTTCACAGGTTCCTTTGGTTGGACTTCATGTTTAATAACATCTTTCACCTCTCTGAACACCACATCTCGACTGTACACAACCTTCCTTGTTACTGGGTTCCAAAGCTTATAACCCTTTAAACCATCCTTATACCCAATAAAGATGCACTTTTCAGATTTAATATCCAACTTGGTTCGTTTCTCCTTTGGAACATGTACATATGCATCACATCCAAATACCCTCAGATGTGAAAGAGAGGGTTTCTTACCAGTCCATACTTCTTGTGGAGTCTTATCCTCCAATGCTGATGAAGGTGACCTGTTGACCAAATAACATGCAGTATCCACCGCCTCTGCCCAGAATTCCTGTCCTAACCCAGCACCACTGAGCATGCTTCTTGCCCTTTCCATCAACGTCTTGTTCATTCTTTCTGCGACTCCATTTTGTTGAGGTGTATATGGAGTAGTCTTCTGCCGTGCTATACCACACTTCTTACAGAATTCTTCAAATTCCTTGTGCAGAATTCTCCACCATTATCTGTCCTCAACACCTTTATCTTCTTCTCTGTCTGATTTTCCACCAGAGCCTTAAATTCTTTAAACCTGTCAAACACTTCAGATTTCTTCTTAAGGAAATATATCCATGTATTCCTTGAGAAGTCATCTATAAATGATACATAGTACACAGACTTACCCAGTGATGGAAATTTCACAGGTCCAAACACACCACTGTGCACAAGCTCTAATATTTGTTTCTTCCTCTTACCACCAGAGGGGAAACTCACCCGATTCTGCTTCCCATATACACAATTTTCGCAGAAATCAAAATCCAGAGAGCTATTACTCATACCTTGTACTATACCTTTACCATGAAGTATTCGAAGGCCCTTCTCTCCAATATGTCCAAGCCTTTGATGCCACAACATGGTCTTCTCTCCAGACACCACTAGATTTTCTGCTCCACTTTCAGGAACCACAGAACTATTGCACCCATCAACAAGAGTGCTACCTTGCAGCTTGTACAGAGTTCCAATCTGAACTCCCCCATCAATACGAGTGCTCCCCAAACCATCTTGTAGGTATCCTTCTCGAACACTATTTTTACACCTCATCATCCAACTTGCTTACAGAAATCATATTTCTGGCTAATGCATGAATATGGAGAACACCCGGAAGTGTTCTAACCCTTCCACCTTGCAACTTCAACTTTACTTTTATGCGACCAACAATTCTAGCCTTCCTGTCATCCCCCAAGAAGACATCACCACCATCGTATTTCTCATACTCGCAGAACCACTCACTATGGGGAGTGAAGTGAAAGGATGCACCTGAGTCAATCAACCATGCCTCATGATCTATATGTGTACTTGAAGAAGCCAAGTGCACATTGCCACCTTCATCTGAGGTGGTTTTCCCCTCTACAGAAGGTGTTAGAAAATTATATATTACGGAGCAATGGAACACATAAAATATTGCAGAAATATAAACACAGAAAACGCACAAAACAAGAGAGACACAGATATACGTGGTTCACCCAGTTTGGGCTACGTCCACCTCGAACAGCCAGTCCTTCCTTTCTATTATCCGGCAAAATGAAGAGACACAACCTATAGCAAATCCGCTGTAATATCCTCTGTTTTCTCTCATAGTCTTACCTCTCTGTTTCTCGCTCACACTGAATACACATCTATCTCACAGCCTCAAATACAATGCCCTCATACAAAGAGAGGGGTTTCCTTCTAGGGCAAAAAAACCCTAAACTAAACATAAGTTCTATCGTCAGATCATCCGCCTAATGAATGACCCAGATTGACTAGAAATTACTATACTTTTACAAGGCAATTTTACAGCTGTTTTTAGCTTCAGGGGCGCAGCCACCCCCCCTGCAGCGAATATTTTTACGGGCGGCGTTGCCGCCCCCATTTTGAACTGGGGTCCAATGTGGTGGTACTTTTGAATATAGAAGATAATCAGGCTCCACACCCAACACCAACCTCCCTCTCCACATAAGGAGATTGAGGAAAAAAGAGAGGAAAGCAACCTTAAAGAAAATCCACGCTTTCCTGAAATATTAGCCCAACCACACCAGCCTACCCCACAAGAAACTTAACTTCTTGGAAAATTGGAAAACCTATGTGTAAATATTCCCCTTCTCCGGGCAATCAAAGATGTGCATATTTACTATAAATTGATTAAGGAGAAGTGCTTTAAGCATCCATGGAGAAGAAAAAGGTATGCCCCTACCATTAATGTCATTGGGAAGTTATCTGACTTAATGTTGGGGTAGGAAATATGTCCAAAATACTTAGACCCTGGAAGCCCAGTAGTTGATGTCCACGTCAATGGCACCATTGTTCCACACACTCTGATTGATCTTGGGGCTGCCATTAATGTGATGACAAAGGACACCATTCTCAAGCATAACCTCCAAGGGTCATTAAGGAAGACCACAAAAGTGTTACAACTTGCAAACAGTTCCACAGTCACCCCTGAGGGAATTGTGGAGGATGTGATGGTCTCCATTGATTCCTGGGAGTACCCAACAGATTTCCTAGTTCTCCGACCCAAGGCTAAGCTTACCGATTACCCTCTCATCCTTGGGAGGCCATGGTTGGCCACGGCAGATGCCTACATTAGCTTCAGGTTTGGGAATATGACCATCAAGAATGGGCACATGTCCAAACAATTAGTCCTATACCCTCCTGCTCAACCCTCCCTAGAACATGACTTACCTTTATGGTTGGAGGAGGAGGAAGAAGATGAGCTTTCTTCTGCAGAACTTTATACTTTGGAAGGCATCATAGGAGGAGGACCACAAGATGAGGACGATTTAATTGAACACCTGCTACAGAGTCCAAATCCTAGTTCATTACCCCTAGAAGAATAAGTAAAAGAAACACTGAATAATCATCAAATTGACTTATACTTGGCCGATTCCAACCCACTCTGAGTCAAAACCATAGAATTTGGGCTAGAGAAAACCTTGAATATTAATCCATCTCTCTCTACTTCAAAGGAGGAACAACTATGCAGCTTGTTGAGGGAGACCCTAGAAGCCTTTGCTTGGAACTACAAGGAAATGAATGGAGTACACCCCTCGGTGTGTACTCACCACATATAGATCAAGGAAGGTTGCAAGCTAGTCAAGCAACCACAAAGGAGAATGAATCCAGCCCTCAAAGACATAGTCAAGGAAGAACTGTAGAAACTACTACATGAAGGGTTCGTGTACCCTATCTCGGACAATGAGTGGGTCTCTCCTTTAGTGTTAGTGCCCAAGAAAAATGGGAAGTGCGGGATTTGTGTCGATTATAGGGAATTGAGCAAGGCCACAAAGAAGGATCACTTTCCCTTGCCCTTCATTGACCAAGTGCTAAATGGCCTGGCAGGGAAGAAGTTCTTTTCTTTCCTAGATGGATTTAGTGGGTACAACCAAATCCAAATCTGCCCAGAAGAACAAGATAAGACCACTTACACCTATCCATGGGGTACGTTAGCCTATATAGTCCTTCCTTTCAGCCTATGCAATGCTCCTGCCACTTTCCAGAGAGCAGTCCTAAGTATTTTTGTTGAATTGGTTCATGACGTTGTGGAGATCTACATGGATGATTTTACACCTTATGGTTGTGATTTCCATGAGGCCCTGACTAACTTGGGAAAAGAGTTATGCAAATGCATTGAGATGAACCTATCCCTCAATCCAGAAAAATGTGAATTCTTAATTACTGAAGGGAATGTGCTAGGTCATTCCATATCTAAGCAAGGATTACAGGTGGACCCAAACAAGGTAGCCATCATCCAAAGGGTCCCACCTCCACAAAAGCAGAGAGATGTTAGGAGTTTCTTAAGGCTAGCTAGATATTACAAAATATTCATAAAAGACTTCAGCAAGCTAGCCTGTCCTTTGTTTGGATTATTGGCCAAAGATTCTGAATTTATATGGTCAACGAGTTTTCAAGAGGCCTTGGACATTTTAAATGATAAGGTAACCATTGCACCAATCCTTAGAGGCCCAAAATGGGCCCTCCCTTTTCACGTTCATGTGGATGCCTCACATAGAGCCATAGGAGCAGTCTTAGGACAGGTAGAAGATAAATTTCCTTATGCCATCTACTTTACTAGTAAAAACTTGTCAAAGGCTAAACTAAACTATATTGTGACAGAAAAAGAACTCCTGGTTGTTGTGCATTCATTGAACAAGTTTAGGCATTACATTACAGGCTATCAGAAATTTGTGCATATTGAACATGCTGCAATTAAATATTTAATGAACAAACCAAATGTAAATGCTAGAATCATCAGATGGTTACTTTTATTGTAGCAGTTTGATTTAACTATTGTTGATAAGCCTGGTAAAGAAAATATTGTTGCTGACTTTCTGTCTAGAATGAATTTGCCTGCAGGTGAAGAATGAATGGTGGATGATCAGTTCCTAGATGAGCATTTGTTTGTTGTTTCAGTGCTCTCCCCATGGTTTGCTGATATAGAAAACTATCTGGTGTTAGCACAGTTCCCACCAAACTTGTCGTCCAGAGAAAAAACAAGCTAATCAGGAAAAGTGCCCCCTTCACTTGGATTGGGGGCAATCTATTCAAACTTGGCCCAGATCAAACCTTGAGAAGATGTGTAAGGGAAGAGGAGGTCTTTGACATCCTTCTGACCTGTCATGATGGGCCTTGTGGAGGTCACTTTGTAGAAAAAAGGAAAACATTCAAGGTGTTGCAAGCATGTTATTATTGGCCGACTCTTCAACAAGATGTGAAGAAATATGTTAGTCAGTGTGATCGGTGCTAGAGGATGGGAAAGCCTACTCCAAGGGATGAAATTCCCCTGCAGCCTCAAGTGACTTTCGAGCCATTTGACAAGTGGGGCATTGACTTCATTGGGCCTATCAACCCTCCTTCCAAGCAAAAACAGCACATCATTATGTGCACCGATTACTTGACAAAGTGGGTAGAAACCAAAGCAATCAAAGTAGAAACAGAAGAAAATGTGGTTTAGTTCCTAAGGGAAAACATATTCTACAAATTTGGGTACCCTAGAGAACTAGTCACAGACCAAGGCAGCCAGTTCACCTCCAGCATGATCGAAGAACTACTCAAACATCACAGGATCAACCATAGGACCTCCACTCCTTATCATCCACAAGCTAATGGGAAAGTGGAGGTGACCAACAGAGCACTGGAGAACATCTTGACCAAGGTAGTGAATAGCAGCAAAAAGGACTGTGTTGAGAGACTAGTTGAGGCCACCTGGGCCTATAATACAACATGGAATGCAACCACTGGTTTTACACCCTATGAGCTGGTCTATGGGAAAAAGGCTTTGATGTCCATTGAATTTGAATATAAAACATTGAGGATGGCAGCCCAACTAGATCTAGATCTCATTCATGCACAAAAAGAAAGGATGTTCCATTTGAATGGCCTAGATGAATTCAAAATGCAAGCCCTCCTTCATGCAGAGATAGTTCAGCTTCAGAGGAAGATCTGGCATGACAAGCAAATTAAGAAGAAGTTGTTTCAAGAAGGAGGTTGTGCCTTATTATATGATTCAAGGTACAAAGACTTCAAGGGAAAACTAATAACAAGATGGCTTGGACCATTTGTGGTGGAAGGATGTCATGACAATGGTTCAGTGTGAATCAGGACTATAGATGAAGAAGCCATTCCATTGCTAGTTAATGGACATTGATTGAAATTATACAAGCGGCCTTCATCTAAACAAGATTTCATTGACAGCATCAATAATACAGTGATGATGGTGGAGCAAGTTTCAACTTCTCCCTCATCAGGTCGCTGAAAAACAAAGGAAAAACAGAATAAGGATTCAAGTGAAAACCTCCATGAGGGGCTTGAGTTCCATATTTGGGTTGAAAACCTCCATGAGGCGGCCCAAGGATGAGAAAAAAAAAGGAAAGAAAAAGAAGATCCCTGGGTGAAAACCTTCCTTGAGGTGCCCAGGGCAGATACGTAGGGTGAAAAACTCTCTGAGGCCGCTTAGGTGTTTTTCAAAAAAAAGATATAATAATAAATAAAAAAAAACCATAATTGTTGTTTGCAGGAGGATGAGAAAGACAATCAAGGAGCAAAGAGAAGATCCAAAGGGGCCCTGCTTCACATATGTTCATCTCCCCCACTCCTTACCATGCATCCCTCCATAAAGAAGATATTAAGCTAGATGGGGAGGAGATGGATACGAAAGAAGCTAATAATTAGGGACATGATGAAGGAGAACACAAAGAAACATGATGCTGAAATAGAAGAGAAAGAAGGCATTGAAGAAAAAAGAAAATAGAAGCAAGAAACAAAAGAGCTAAGTGACCTCATGGGCAGAGAAGCAGCTAAACAATCAAACTCCATGGCCCTAATTAGCATCTGATTGCAGGTAATCCTCAGCTAACACTTGGATATCTTGTCGTCCAAGGGCAAGCAAGTACACATTGTGAGGATCTGTTTAGGTTTCTAAATACATGAATATACATGCCTGCTAAAACAGATAAAACACTACCACATAGCTTGAATATCAAAGAATATCAGTGGGGAGAAGAAGCAAGGAAAGAAAGCTGCTATAAACAAGAATAAAAGACCACAACAAAAGAATGAGGTGTCAGAGAGGCTACCAGAGCCACTGAGTTGCTCAGAGGATGAGCAACACTTTCAGTAGGGGGTGATGATGAGTCTCATCATTGAGTAATTATATGGGCCTTAATTGGCCTTAATTCACCTCCTAGCTTAGTCAAACCAACTATTCTCACAACCTATTGCATACTTTTGATTATATTTTGCTTATGAGATGAGTTAGAGTTGGATATTTTTCTTTGTGGTTTAATGTGCATGTAATGCAAGAATAAAGGATAAAAGCAAGGGAAATGCAGGTATAAAAGGTAAAAGCAAGGAACTATGGTAAAAGACCTTGGTAAAAACTCAAATGGGACAAGGGAGAGGAATTACAAAAGGTAAATCCTCCTCATTTATTGCCCATCCATTTGAATATCCCTCCATCAGTTGAAAGTACAAACAGCCAAATCTGAAATATTGAAAGATAGCAAGCAAGTGGAAGTACAAGCAACCTCCCTACTAGAAGGGAGCTCAGCTAGTGAAAGTGAAAGGAAAAGTTACAATTAAGTTGGGAGCTGTACCTCCCTAATTTTGAGGTAATTTGTTGAGACTTTAGATGTATAAATAGAGAGGCTTAGGACCTCAGTTTTTTTAGTCAGTTAGTTACCAGTCAGCTAGATAGTCAGCTAGTCAGTAGCAAGGATTCGAGCTTATACTTTGTGAAAGTTTTGATGTAATGTAGTTCTTTGATAAAGAAGATGAGTTTTGATTTGAGCCAGCACTGAGTTAACTCAGAGGGCTGAAGCTCTTGGGTTAGGACCCAACCCTAGCAGCCAAAGCTCCTCTTTCTTGTATTGTATTCTAGCATAGAATCCTACTTTCTATTCATTAACTTAATCAGTTTGTTTCCATTACAACAGTAGCATAGATGCATGGTTTGATTGCTCACTTGGTTAAGTAGATGCATGTTCATTCTAGTGGTTCAGCACAGATTTCTAGTTTCCTGCTCATTGACTTGAGTAGTTTCTTGTTTCCTGTTCATTTGCTTGAATAGTTGTAGTCCATTACAGCAAGGTAGAACAGAGTAGTTTTGTTTTAGTTTGTTCCATTTATAATTTCATTTAATCAGTAGGTTAGCAAAGAAAAGATCCATCAGGATGCTCACAGGTGCCTCAGCCTCACCTCCTCCCTCTAGGACCATGATGTGAGGAAGAACCCTGCAACAACCCCAAAAGCACAAGGTTTTGGTTTTCATAGGTTTTATCGTTTAATGCAATCATGTAGTTCATCATATCGTTGCTTGGGTTGTTTCATGCTCATTCACTCAATTCCTGGTCATCTGTCCCTTCATCCTATGTCTAAGACCTCACTCATACTATCATTCTACTCCGGCCCGAAACGCTTGCGTAAGAGCTGATAATTCATGTTTAAACATTTTACTGGTAAAACGCCTTTCACAAGCCAAATCATCCAATCACCGCTCAAATCCACTTTTCGTGTTTGACTTTCTGCCTTTTAAATCCCCACCGTCAAGCTGCCTTGTCAAATCCGATGATTATCGCACACCTGCTCACTAACTTGCTTTGTCACCTCTCCGCCGTAGATCTGCTTTGCTAGATCTGATGGCCTTCACGCCATATCGTGTTGATTTCTGTTTGAATGTTATCGGGTTGAGAGCACGTGAGATGGGCAGTTTCCCCATGCTACATGTTACACGGGGAGGCTAATCACGTGAATTTTCAAAATACATCTTATGGTTTTGAGGGCACGCGAGATACAGCATATCGCCCTCCAAACCCGCTCATCATTTCCGCATGTTTCGTTTCACGCTCCAACCTCCACCATTGATCTTCCATGCCAGATCTGATGGCTATCGCATCACCTGATTGCTTTGTCACCTTGAACCCTCCACCGTCAATCTGTCCCTTGATCTAACGGCTGTCGCATCACTCGATCACCAACTAGCTTGGTTGATCTCCGTCATTCATCTGTTGATCACCTCCACGATATAATCCCAGTCGTCCATCCTATTAGTCCACCATGTTCGCCCACTTGCCTACGTACCCTCCTACTATCTAATCTCAACGTTCATTTACCCTTCACCCGCCTGATCCAACGATCCTCATGTGTTGTTGCTCATTACGTCCTCCTTTCACCATTTTGACCTTTGACTGCTTCTTCCGCTTATACACAGACTTAGCCTAGTTCCATTTCCGACCCCTTAGTCTAATTTTGCTTCTTTACTCCTACAACTTAGATAGTGAGCATTAGTTTAGTGTTGCTTAGCAATTTTTCTTACTTTAGCTATTTTCATGATTAATTAGGTTATGGTGATTTAGGTTTGCATGTTGTTTTCTTCATTTCTACAATAGATTAGTTCTCCCCTAGAGTAGGTTTGCTCTCCTTCCATCAAAATCAAGCTTCTTCTGACCCTATAGAATTCTGGCTTGGAACCCTTGGGGTCTCTTTCCAGATGAGCAGTGACAACAAGCAATATCTTCACTTCTACTTGTGTATATAGCACAGTGACCTCCAAGTTTGTACGAACCCTAGGTTGATAAGTAAAGCTGGTAGCCCTGGGAGTTGTAGCATTCTTGCTGTAATACCTAGGCTCACCATGTACAACACAACAAAATACATGTACTGCACAAAGTACAATGAGTACGCATGTCACGACACCACAACTACACAATGCACATACATAGTACTGCATGCCCTCAACACATCATGTACTACATGCATATAATACCACACATACGCTAGTACCATATATACAACATGTACACGGTACCATGCCCTCAATACATCATGTAAGACATGCACATAATACCACACATACACTAGTACCATATATACAACATGTACACGATACCACCTATACACCACATCACCTACACAACATGTGCATAGCATCACATGTACACGACACCACCTGCACAACTTGTACACAATGCCATATGTACACTTCACCACCTGTATAATGTGTACACAATACCACATGTACACAATACCACATGTACACAGTACCACATGCACGACATGTACACAAAACTACATGTACACAACGCCACATGCACGACATGTACACACCACTACCTGCACATAGCGCCACTTGTACAACATGTACACAGCACTACATACACATAGCACCACTCGTACAATCATGTATACAACACCACATGTACCTAGCACCAATTGTACAACATGAACGCAACACCATAGGTACATAGCACTGCATATCCAACATGTACATAGCATCATTTGTTCATATCACTGCATATACAACCTGTATATAGCACCATCTATACCCATCACTGCATATGTGATATTCACGCAACACTATATGTACCATCCTGTACATAACATTGCATAAACAACATGTAAACACACTATATATGCACAACATCACACACATAAAACAACACATATGCAATATGTACAACATATGCACAACAATAGTACCACACATCCAAAACCACATTGTCTTTACCAATAAACTTTTCTTCCAATCTCTTATCCATGCTTGTCCCAGCATGTCGCAAACCATACTGCTTTCATTTTGTAGATTGTATCCGTCGGTATAACATGTCCATAACATAGACATAATATAATCACATAATATCAACTCATAACCACATGATACTGACCTCTTAAATCTTTCAGCCTACTCCCAATTGGTTCCTCATAAGACCCGAAACCTCTTCACATCATTCACCTACGTAAGCAAACATTCTTCCACAAGAACGATTCCTAACGACCTTGTCAAAAAACAACATGAATACATACATATATATACATATAAATGTCAACATAAAACAATTGTGATCATGTCATACAATTACATACTTGTATATATGAATATAAGCATAAGCATAATCATGATCACAACATAATTTCTAGATATCATACAGTCAACGTTAAGAGAACTTCCTTTATGCGTGTAATACATGCGCAACATTGAGAACAATAGTTCTCAACATAGCCAAGGCATATGACACATCATATCTATCTACTTTCCCTGTTCTGGTTACCTTTCTCATGTATGTATTGTCACCTTCCATTTACCACAATGGACCACACCAATCCAAACGACTATCATAATATTATCTTTCGATGTGCTTACTCATGCATAGAGCTTCATTTCAATCTTACATTACCTTTCGGGTACCACACAGTTCTCCCCGAGCTCCATTAACTTTCCTCTTTCTCAACCAATCCCCAAGACTCAAAACATAAAATGAAAGCCAAGAAACAAGAAGAAAACCATGAAAACCAATAACAACATGACATCATAACAAAGTGGTATGGCCATACACTAGACATAAACAAAGCTGCCAATCAAGCACAACAAATCACGAAAGACCCAAAACCATAAGACTGATAACAAACACCATGACTCAATCCCCATGGTTTCCAGTGCTTCCAAGGAAATATCAACCTGAGCCTTCTTCAATATTTCATGGTAGTCTATTTTCCATGTAATTCCTTGCATCATATTGCCATGAACGAATAATTGCCAATTCATTAATAAACATAACAACATACTAGTTACCTTACCTTATGCCAAACATGTTTCTTTCAACTGAACACATCCGTGCCATCTCTCAAGGGACTCCAATTCCCTTGACAGATCCACATGTAACTAGAGACTAGCTAATATACATGTCAAATACATGTTCATGAATCTAGCACATATCTGCATAATGTCAAACAAGATTAAGGTTAAGAAGACTTCCAGCATGCAAAGCACTCATTCGTTTGGAAATAGGGTTTCCAAACATAGCCAAAGGAATTCTTTTCCAATTCCTTAATTTTACCCTTTTACCTTGTTGCAATCGAGGCTTACTATGTTATGTCACATCACCCAACTATTAGTTATATAAAACATATCAACTATTACCTTGTCATACTAATACCAAGCATGTTTCCTGCAATTGTTTACCCGTGTTAATCACACGTTCCAAATATCAAGACAATCATATCTATCAATTTGAAATCAACCTTTATAAACAATCATGTCATAATCCATAGTCCACTCATAGTCCTTAGACATAATGCTACAACTGTCACCTACTACACTCAAGTACATATCAATGGTCTCAACACATATGTGTTAGTACAATCATCTCAAAACAAGATCACTGGAACACATACTCATATTATGCAACTCATCAAACATTCAACCAACTTGCAAACATACCATGTTAAATAAATCAACTAGATGGCATGATATACACCAAACAGTCAACATAAAATAGATAACATAATCGAGAATGAAGCGCCAGATATACATAAACAAACTCATACCTTAGTGTACTTCAGGGGAGGCTATCTTGTCTGCACGATCAATCTAGTTAGCATGATATAACTTCACAACATATCAACTCAAACATAAATAAGATCATGATATCCATAATAGTCACTATCTAACATGTTCACATCATTAGCTCATAAATGTTTGTCGTTCATGCATAACAATCACATATGTACGATTAGTCTAGATTAGTACAACACAATGTCACAATAAGTTGACTCATACCTGAATGTCATAACCCTAACCATATGCATAGGCCAAACCAATTTAGCATGATACATATAACATCAATATCTTAATGTAATAACCCTAATCATCAAGTTACTAACATATAACAACAAAAACCTATATGTCATGCTCATCAACAATATATAACCTAATCATCAAGTTATCTAATATAAAACAATAATACCAATGCATAAAACTACAGGTTACTATCATTCATGACACATGTGCATATAACTACACTAACCAACTATCAATTATCATGTATGTAACCACAACATTAAAAGACATGTACATAAACCTAATGCATATAACAATCCTTAACTTACTTACTTGCTTCCCATACGCAAAATACATGTATGATGATTTGCTCCTCAAGGTCCAATGTTTCAACTTCACTTTATTGATATGCATCTCATGTTCTATCTCAGCCAATACATTAGCATCATAACAACTGATAGTACCATGATGACCTAAATTTGCATACAATGACTTCACGAGGCATTTTTTACCTACTATTCATGCATATCTATAACCAAGATTATACATAAATAACAACTACATATAGACTTATAACACGAGTATGAAACCATATATACATCATTCTATCTAGGGTATAGTCATCAATGCATGACCATATGAACTACACAAACCATGACCTCATGCATGAAAACAACAACACCATATGTGCATTTGATAACATGTGAAAATTGGTGTGCATAACAATGCATAATTAACCATACACACATGAAGACATACTCCACGACAACACCTTCAACCTTCACATGGCTACATCACTACAACCATGATCAACACCATGCAAATGCAACAAGAACATGGACTACATGCATAAGGAATACATATGCAACCAACATGAATTCATGATCAACACATAGCCCATCTAGTCTCAGGGGTAAAACCATGCTCTGATACCACTCTATAACGCCCTCCTCCCATATCTACCCAAGCAACCGACTAGCCGAGGTAAACATGAGGTAAACATGTGACAAGAGGCCACTATGATATGATTCGACCTCCTAAGTCATGTTAAGGAAGTGGAACCGACGGAAACACACCATACATACATTGGACGTCAGCTTCAGGACCCTCAAGACCCAATCCAACACTTTAGATAGATTGCCCTTGGGTCCCACTAAGATTTTGGACAACTTAAGCCTCAGTCGCTCCCATGCTATAGGCATGACAGTGTCCAGAAACCCAAAGTCTCTCTCATAGGCTTACCTGCCAATGTCTAAAGACCCAATTTTCCAGTGTTATTCCAGTGTCCTCGGGATTTGAGCCACTTTTTAAGGACTAGAGCCCAAGTCACTGCCTAGAATTGAACCATCTCTTCATAACAGTAACATAACATGGAAATGACAGTACTAAAGAAAATACTTGTTTAAGACCTTGACTGGACCCCTACTAGCCATATCAGGAATTTCGTCAAACATATCATGAATATGTAATCTATAGGTGTAAAGAACGGACCTGAGCATAGGGGTCTCATACTTATCTAAGATTCGCCATGAAGCATTGATGCATCAACACATTAACTGTCATTCCATACATTAGTCCATAGATACATTGATCATTCATTTACAAGTAAAAACATGATGAGATCCATACATAGCTGATGTAATAAACCATATACATAACCAGCATAATAGGGACCGAAATACCAATAAACTCACTTCCATATAACCTCATATAATCGAGTATAATGCTCATAGAAATACAAGAATAAATAACCTCTTATTGATGGTTCAAGATCTAACTCGAGATAGGACTTCCACGTTCCACCCGAACGTAGAATGGCTGAGACAAATCTCTCTTCATCCATTCACCCCCGTACCATATTCCAAGCATGAATGTGGGATCTCATTGAACACATCAATCAAAACTCATCCATGGATTCTAGAGGCCATCCACATCAACCCATTAAATAGTGATTCCACCACCCAACTATACCTCACCAAAACTATCATCAGATTGGTCTCCATCCAAGCCTTCCAATGCTTCTAGAGCATTTGTCCAACCAAGTCTTCCAGGACTAGTAACTCAACCCACATCTTATACAGGGCTTCTAGAGTTTTTGTCCAACCAGGGCTTCTAGGATTAGTAACTCAACCCACAAAGGGCTTCTAGAGTGTTTTTCCAACCAAGGCTTCCAGGACTAGTAACTCAATCCACGTTGTTACAGGGCTTCCATAGTATTTTTCCAATCAGGGTTTCCAGGACTAGTAACTCAACCCAAGCTAAGGAAACATGAGAAACCAACCAAAACAAAACAAGGAAATAAACCCACAAAATCCATGGCTATCCAGGAAATGGCAAGGCAAGGAAATCCACTATCAATCATGGCCATCCTCCCTGCCAATGATAGATCACAACCAAAAATCCACATGCATATGTCATGCATGCCAAAACTAGTGAAAGAAACATACATGAAACTCGGTACCTGCAAGAAAATATGATGTAGATGTTGATCTTGATGCCTTCTTACGCTTTTATGCTCTTCCTTTTCCTTCTTGCTCCAAAAATCCAAGTATGCCACACCCTCCAAGAGTTCTCCATGAAACTCTAAGTCTCCAAGAGTATGAGAGAGAGAGAGAGAATAACGAGAGAGCTCCAAAACTGAATTGACCAAGTCCTGCCCATTGATCCTAAGAAGCCTTTTTATTAATGAGACTTCTATTTTCTTCATTTTCCAATATTTTCCTTCATTTTCCTCCTCACATGCAACTTGTGACCTTTCACCTTCCTTTTCTCCTAATTTCCTTTATTTTCATAATTAAATGTGCAAAAAATGCCATTTTGTATTTCCAAAGCCTTAGCCATTGCCTTTGCCAATTCCTTTAGCCATAATAAACGGAATCAACACCCACTAGGATGTTTGTCCTGCCATTTAGCTTTGAATACGTGTCCCATCGACCATGGCCTTATATATATATATATATATATATATTTATGGAATTTTCACCAAGGCTATTTTACCTTTTTTTCTTTTTTGTAAAATTTGACTCTTCATTATCTCAAAAAGGCATTACAAGTAGAGAGAAGTGCTACTAGTCTGCCATCTTGGAAACTAGACTAGTAGCATAAGTTCAATAGTTTAAGACTATAAATATTATGCTTGGCCATTTCCACTATCCAGAAGTGGAATCTACCCAGGGTCTTCCAATTACAAAACAAGATGCTTCTATCCATATCACTACTGCTAACAAAAAGAAAAGATCGCATACCCATAAGACTCAAAATTATTAATTGAACTGACTTATCAAGGAATTTTGATGTTGGTTTTATTTTATCAGATATAGTGGACCATCCTGGCAGACCACACACACTTACCTGAGTTTTCATGAGCATATAGCTAGCCTTTTTTAGCCACTGACAACAATTTCAATCCTTGTCAGGCAAGCCATGAACCAGCCTTTAATTATGCTAGGCTCTTGACCTCAGCCAACCACCAGTAGTTGTGAACCACTAGCCATTCTAAACCATGAACCATGACTTTTATTGAATAGATTCCAACATATGACTACTTTGAGGAATATACCACAAGTGACCTCCAACAACAACAAGTGGAAGGTTCCTTCCTGAGAGAAGCTTTCAATCTTCTGTCTTAAAAGAGCTCACCAAACACGAGTTCCAAGATATGCAACCTTGGAGGGCCTGAGGTAATGGCACTGTGAAAAAAATTGGGAAGGATACGAGCCACAGGGTATTGTCCTTGAGACAAATTAGAGAAGAGTTGGTGGTGCTGGAGAGAAAAAGACACTAGATTTTACCCATAAGGAAGTTGTGACCCACCAGAAAGACCTTCAAATAAGTTTGTGTAATGAGAGGAAGCACACCACTCATCGGGAGCGATGGAGTATGAGTGTTAATCGAGATGGCCAATGAGCTCCACCTAGCCACCAAGAGAAGTTTTGAGATGGAATTTTTCCCAGAGCGAAATGGAGGGAAATGCAGATAGGTCAAGGGAAAACTAATAATAACCCAAGGACAGACTTGCATGTTTATTTGTACCAATGAGAAGGGAGATTGGCATGATGACTATGAACAAGCATAATTGTGAAGGATGAATGCGATGGATAACATACTGCAATGGCTCTAAAGATATCTAAGTAGGGGTGCATGGGTATAGTGATGTTATGCTTTGTTACCAGAGCAAGCCTCTTGTTCATATGATAATTAGGAGTCATCATACCACAACCAAGATAGGCTAAAACCACAATGCAGCAAAGACGGGAGAAAGTGATGATGTATGTATGCCAAGAGTGCTTGAATGCTTGTCTCACCTGAGCATTTATGCCAAAGTATGCAAATAGGGCTTGAAACATGGACCAGACCAGGTGGTCGGTCATTCGAGTCGTTCGAATCATTTTTGTGATAGGGGCCAGGTTCCTTCACCCAACCTGGGGAATATATATTCTCTTTTTCAAAAGAATATATTTTGATGTTGTTTTTAACACATGCATATTTTAAAACTTTATTTGAACATTACTTTTTATATAATTGTTTTAATTATTTTTTTCAAAATTTATTATTTAATTTATTTAAACAAAAAAAAAAAAAACATAATTTGTGTAATTAAAAAAAAAAAAAAAAAAAAAGATTGAGCTACATTTATTTTCCTTTCCTTTTTTTTAAAGTTTGTTTTTCATGATTTTGCATATATTAATCATGATTTTATGATTTATAGTTAAAAAATATTACAATTTTACTGCACTATAATGGATCAAGTTGTCTTAGGCTAAAATATCAAAAAAACTATAATTTTGACCTTTAAAAAAATTGCTCTCGATATAATTATTCTTTGATTTAAGTATTAAATTTTAAGGTTTTTTTAGTCATGATATTTGGTTTATAATGCCATGGTTGAAAAATGTTGAAATTTTAAGGTTTTTTGTACTCGTGATTTCTGGTTTTAATTCCACGATTGAAAATTGTAAGAATTTTAATGTTTTCCATGATCATGATTCTGGTTTTAATATCATGGCTACAAAATGTTGGAATTTTAACTCTTAAAATAAAAGGTGATAAATCATCACCATTTTTTTAGAGTGATTTTAATGTTTTTTCCACGAAAATGGGGGTTTTTGGGTTAGAGTTGTTCTGAGGTTATAGTTCTTGTTAAGTTGGTAACATTGGTTTCCATGTTTGTTTGGATGTAGTTTCATATCAAACCTCCCCACTGGGAGGATTTCGATCTCCAAAGGCTAAAATGCAAAGAAGAAATATGCACATTTCCTCCATTTATCTCCCCAAATCCACAACTTCATCAAATATAAAGGATACATGATTTCCATTTATCCCATTCAAGTTACTAGTCTACTCTTATTTTGATGCTAAAGAATGTGTTTTTCCTCCACCTTTCTTTTCTTTGGTGGGAAGGCCTTACCACCTTTATCCAAGTGATATTTATCTTTCCTATAGAAATTTGCATCCATATCCCATATGTATGTGATACCAAACATTACTTCACAAATATTTAGTTGTGCAACTTCACATTTTACTTCGTGAACGTAGTCAACATTAATGGAAAACTCAATTTTGCATCTCTCAGTGATTCATAGCAATCTTCTCTTGAATCTAACCCGATGAATATGGTTGTACTAGATCACGAACTTTCTAGACCAACCTCATGTACAAAGAATTCAAAAATCAAATTACATTTAGAACTGTCGTCAAACAAAGCTTTTATATTTGGATCCTTCACTTGAACCTTGATTTGGAATAGCGTGTTCATGATTCCACTTGTCCTTAGATTTCACTGTGTGTTGTAGGTTATGGCTTCATCCACATCAAACTTGCTTTTGATTTTTGTTTATCTTATCTTAGTAGTTTCATTTGCTCAATTATTGGATTTTTCCCACTTTGGACATAACTTTGAATGAAATTTCCAGCACTTCTTACCTCTATGCCCCTCTACATCATAGTGTTTGTGTGGCTATTAGGATCTTTCATTTTTTGGACTATTATTGCAATATCCTTGTATTGTTTTTTGCTAGTATCTCCTTAGTTGTAACACCTCAACTACACCCCCATATTGTAAATGAATATGTACAAATCAACCCTTGGCTAGTGAGTCGATTTGTCTTAAATAGGATAGTGAGTCGAGACTACTTTTGGGGCCAGTTTCCCATGTGCGTATGTGTCCTTATGTTTTGGGGCTAGAGACACTACTCTTGAAAATATGAGAAAATATTTATATTAATAAAATACATCACTATTATAGACCGAGTAAGGCGAAAAGAGTATGGGGGGATAATACTTCATGAGGGTGAAAGGGGGGGCTTGTATGGCTTAATTATTATTATAATTGTGCATGTTTTAACTTTAGTCCATAAAGTGACTTTAAAAGTTGACATGTGTCAACATAGTGTCATGCACATAAAATGAGGGTGATAGTGTTATAAAACACACCTTCCATATCATATGATTGTGGAAAATATGATTGAGCAGCTTGGATGGTCAATAGGGGGCAACCCTATGACATGACTCAAAAGGGGGCAGGTTTCCCAATGTGAGATCAAAGGGTAGCTACCTAGAGACCCATGAGGCAATAGGAACTCTTGGAAACCATAGGGATATGGAACATCCCTAGTAGGCCGAGGTTCATACCTTGGACGTAGTGGCATAGTTTGAGGGACTACATGTGCAAAAAACAGGGTTCACTACTTGGGTTGTGGGGCTGATGGGGATGTGAGCATGTTGGTTGGAGGTTGTTGGGTTTGGTACCTTGACTTTGTTATGTATGTTAATGATATGTACCTAACTTTGGGTAAGTCATTTCCCTATGGAGTTGAAGCCCTAACTCAGGGGTGACCAACTGTTGAGAGATTATGAGTAGCATGGTTTATGGCTGGGAGGAACGTTTTATGCTTGCAACCATTTGGTGTTAACAAAAGGATAAGTATTTATTATCCGTGTTTATTTTTTGTTGTGATAATCCATGTCCTTTTATGCACAAAGGATAATAATTTAATGTTTTTATTTATCTAATTATATGGCCATGTATGAGATCATTGCATTCTATAACACATTTATATATGTGTAACATACATATTGGAAATAAAATAAAAGTCAAATACTCAAAAAATTGAGTCACAGGGGTAACAAGTGCATTAATATGCACTAGTGGGTGTCTAAGGGCGCCACAAAGTGGTAGTAAAGCCTAGGTATACAACACTCAGGCCATATGGGCTAAACTCCACTTACATAGTAAAATCAAATATTGTTCGACAACTATTTGAGATTCCACCTCACTGCTAATGTCACAATATATGTCTCGGTTTTGAGACCCTTCTGATGTAAGGAAACCTTACCAAGGAATGGTTCGCTCGAGGGACTGCGATGCAAATAAGGGGATGCCTAAACTTGGAAGGTAAGTGATTGCATGGAAATGGGGGGGTGGGGGGGGATCGCCTAAAGGAATGGGAAGCAGGGAAGGGAATGCTGAAAAATAAATTGGTTTTAAAGGGTCATGACCATATCTAGTTGAAATCGGAGCACATTGGGGGTGTACCCAGAAACAATGAGACGGGAACTATTCATTGAAGGATCAAGGAGTGTAAGGATAGCAGCACTAGATATTGGAGGAATTCAACACTTCAAGGAAGTGAACGGGTTTGAGTTGAATTGAGTGAATCGGAAGCACAAAAATACTACAAAGGGGCTATTTGGAGATGGCTAAATTAATGAGTTGATGTTTTACCGCGGGGGATTCACTCGGGGAGCAATACCATACCATGTGGGTTCATATTGGGGGATTTATATTGAGGAAAAAATGGCACAATATATTGGGGGATATATAGGGGGTAAGGGGCTTTTATATTGGGAGGTATAAAAAATGAAGCTCAATATTAATGATAAAATATAAAGGGGTATAAAATATGTTAATGAAAAAATGGATACCTACAATATCTAGTGGAAGTAGGGATTTTTTTAAATTGGGAAGGTGTATTGGGTTTGTATTGGTAGGTGGTTAAATAATGTGATTTTTAAGGATGTTTTCCAATATGTAGTCAAATTAAGCGTATTGTTTCATATGCCACAAATGCACATGATAGGTCAAAGGTTCATTGAGTGAATCCCCCGTGTGTTTTACGGATTGGTTGGGTAATCCACTTGTTAGAAATTAATTAACAGAGCAATGGAACACATAAAATATTGTGAAATCACAAACACAGAAAATCATAAAACAAGAGAGACACAGATATGCGTGGTTCACCTAATTTGGGCTACATTAACGGAGAAACATCCAGGCTTTCCTTTTATATTACCTAGCAAAATGAAGAGATACAACCTACAACAAATTCGATGTAATTTCCTCTTTGCTCTCACATAGTATCCTCTCTTTTTCTCACACAGAGTAATCATATACAATCGTAATAAACTCCCTCATATAAAATGATGGTTGCCTTCTAGGGAAAAACCTTAAATTAACATAACTTCTACCATTAGATCTTTCGCCTAATGAATGGCCCAGATTGACTACAAAATTACAATATTTTACAAGGCAACTTTTATCAAAAATTTACTTTGAGGGGCTCATAAAATCATCGTAACCCCCCTAACGATGATCCTATGGGTGGCATTGCCACCCCTTTATGAACTGGGGTTCAACATGGCTAAAACGAGAGTTATGAATCAAGAATATAATCAAGATCCACACCTAATACCACTATGCATATAAGATGTATTCTAAAAGTTGTAAATAGTTGTATATATAAAGCTCAAAAATCAGTTTTTCTTAGTATTTTAAGCATGTTTTTATATTGTATATGGTCATTGAACATTGAGGACATTTTTCCCCCAAGAAGGAGGGGTTTGTGATATCCCTAGTTATTTTTCCAATTATTGAAAATTATTTGATTAAAAAATGGCTTGAGTCTAGGGACAAATATTTCCAGAATTGATGCGGGGAAAATTTCTTGGGATGTTTGATCCGTTTGATGGAAACCTTAGAGGTTGATAGGTGTGCACGAGGGACAGGTTGCATAAATATTAGGTTGAAATGAGGACAAGAGCATGCTTCTTTGTAACTTCATGGAGGCAAATGAGGACAGCATTACCAATGGATATATGGCCGCGCAATAAGGAAAAAAATTGTGACTGGGTGAACATAGAGTTGTTGGCCACTTGTGGTAACAGTTGATAATCAAAACGAAAAATATAGGGACAGGGGTGCAACTAGAAGGGTCTCAATGGCTGGAGAAATTGACTTTAGCTTCACATAATTTTGATGGATAACATGGAATTTTTTTAACATTTATGTAGTATTTATATAAATTATTGTGATTTGTAGAAATAAGGAAGAGAAGATTGTTGTAACCCTAAATTCTCATTATTAGTTAGGGAAATTCATAGGCATCAAGGATTTATATTCTGAAAGAAAACAAGAGAGAATTATACAACCAAATTCAAAATTGCTTAATAAATTAATAAGAAAATTCATTGAAATCCTTGAAATGTGTGGCAATTCAATGGATTTCCATTGTGTTATATGAAGATAGGTGACCTCGAATTTGTATGGAAGCAACATATTCAGGAGAGCATATTCATTACCCTCAAAATCATAGAAAGGGAATAAATCATTTTATAGGTACAGGACAATTTATAAATTATTTTTAGAATTCATATGGAAGCAGCATATTCGACAGTATTTATTCTAGGGCTTTCTTATTCGATGCTTCAAAATTTCTTAGACTTTATTTGTTTGGTAGTTTCATGTTATGATGAATGGTACTGGGATCGGATTCAATAGGTTTGGCATTGGTATCTATGTTAGTTATTGAATGTTTTCCCCTTTTGTTATGGAGTTCTTGCTTGGTGATGGTGACGGCTATTGAGTTATGTAATTATTGTTCTTAGTTGTTTTAATGCCAACCTTCCTTTTATGTGCGATGTAGTTTCTTCTCTAGCCATCTCCTAACATGCTCCCTCTTCTTTCTGTGGCCATCTGTAGGTCGGTTTTCATTATGTACTATTGTTTTCCATAATGATGAAATAATGTATTTATTTACAAAATAAAAAAGTAAATTTATTAGCCTAAAATCAATGGAATCTTATAAATATATAATTTTGTAATAGTCATTTATTCAGTTTTAATAAGGTATTTTCTAGTAAATGATAAAATATTTACTTTAATATAATATAAATAGTATATATTATTAAGAGAGAGAGGAGAGAGAGAGAGAGAGAGGAGAGAAGAGAAGGAGAGCAAAGAGAGAGAGAGAGAGAGAGAGTTTATTATTGAAAATATCCATAAACCAAGTTCACCTCCCTAGATACATAATAAATTACATAATTTTTCCACACTCCAAATAACACAAAAAATACATATATCAAACAAGATTGATGCTAGTATGCGACCAAGTAAAAGATCATCACAATCCTTGTGGATTTTCCCCCATTTATTAGTTGTTGATGTTTTGGATAGCATCAGGAGCCTTATCATGTGTCAGTCAAGTGGGTTAAGTGATGTGGCTTTGCACCATAGGCCCATGGTATTCTGATGACCCATGGTATCTGATAATCCATGGTATTACACCATTTGGAAAAGTATAAGCACAAGGGTGAGTGATTCTTTCTTACGGTCAACAAGAGGAGAAGGTTGAGTGGGCCTCATAACTATGGAGGGATGAAAGATCCTGTGGTGGTCGAAAAGAGAGCATATTGTGGAGGAGAAGGTCAAGTATGAATCAGATCCCTTTAAGACCAAGAGGGCCTATGGAATTTGGTTGGAAAAAGAGCATCTTTTGGAAGAGAATGTCGAGCAGGCCTCAAACCCTTGGAGTACTAAGAGGGAATGTGGAAGGTGATTGAAACTAGACCATATTTTGGAGGAGAACGCCGACTATGCCTCAGCCCCCTTAAGGTTCAAGAGGACTTGTGGATGGTGGTTAGAAAGAGAGCATCATATGGAGGAGAAGGTTGAGTAGGCCTCATACTTGTGGTGGGTTGAGAAGGCATATTGTGGTCAACAAGAGAATCTTGTGGAGGAGAAGATTGAGTAGGCCTGAAACCCTTGAGGGTCGAGAGGGCCTATGGAAGGTGGTTCGAAAGAGAGAATCTTGTGGCTAAGAGGGCCAAGAGAGCCTATTGTTGGAAAAGAGGGCCGAGAGGGCCTATTGACATCAAAGAGGGCTGACAAGGCTTGTTGTTGACAAAGAGGGTCGAGAGGGCTTGTGGTTAGTAAGAGAATAGATACATGAAAGGGCATAATCTATTGAGAGAGATTCTCTCAAGTAAGCGAGATATTTGCATGAGTAATATTGCAAGTTTTCTCTGAGTGAAATAATCAGTTGTGTCGATTCTAAGGAAAGAGCACAAAGTAGTAAAGGAGATCCAAATCAGCGAGATGAAGCATGGATCTAAGGCTTGATCCACTAGATCAAATCCAGGATAATTGGTGTATGTGTAATTTCCTTGAGGGCCATTATCCCAATAAGGGAGCCCAAGTAGGCTTTGAGAAGAATTTAATAAAGAACTACTGATTGGGAAAAACTTATGTGTAATATGTTACTATGCATAATTTAATTGCTAGTTTTATAAGTTGTATTGTGTTATATTTTTTTTTTGTTAGACACATTAATGTGTTTCAGTTAATTAGTTAATTTGAGACGATTACCAGATCTAATGTGTGTTTGTGCACATTGAGTTTGTGAGAAGCTCCAAGTCATAAATAATTAGTTCACACCCATCATCACTAAAGTTCAAGCGTTAGAGGACTTTTAGTGAGTAATATGGCTAGAGTGGGCATGGTGAACCTATAAGTGAGGGCCCAAGAGTGTCATAATTATTTATGCTACTTGAAATAACAACCAACTCAATAATGAGGACTTTCATTATAGCATTAAGATTACTTTGATATGACATAATGTACAAGAGAGATAGTATGTGTGTCCCTACTCATTGTGCCTGATGTATATGCATTTCATATTCTCCTTATAATATATAATCTCCACCATCGAATGTGTGAATATAATATGAACTACACACAAGGGTTGTTACAAATTGTGAGAGTGGGAGATATGAACTCCATGCTTGTTTCCAACCAAATAAACTATTCTACCATAGAGAAAAAGACACTACTTTAAAGTGGATGTTTCTCTTAGGGATTTTTACCACTATAAATCATGTCTCCTTGTCATGGTATTTGGATTTTATTTTAATGCTTTTTTATGCAACCATCTCACAAAATAGAGGAAAAGATAGGTAAACAACTTCAAAATCAGCCTCTTCGAGGGGGAAACCTCCTTTACATTACACAAATGAACAATTCTTGGATGATACAAATGACAATACCTCCTTTCTATATATAGGATTCTAAGTGGTCCCAATCTAATGAGAGCCTACGTAACAATAATATTGTAGGGGAACAATGATAACAATAGTGGGCTTCTATGGAGCACAATAATAACAACATGGGGACTACATGGGCACAACAATACAATAAGGGGGTTGCACTTATAACAATAAGGGGCTACACTAGTAGTATAGGTACCTAACATGTCCCTCTCCTTCAAAATGTGTTGTCTTCAATGCTTGAGTAGTTCTGGATGCTTTTGTATAAAATTCTTGTCCTCCCATGTGGAATATTCAGTGGGTAAGTTCTTCCACTTGATGAGATATTCTCAAATTGATCGATTTCGTGGTTTTTGGGTTCTGGTTTCCGTGACTACTTTGGGTTCCAATATGATTTTTCTTCCTTGTCGAGTTTCGACAATATTTTTTGAACTGGGTGCTTGTCACCTATAACCTTCTTTAAGCATGAAACATGGAGAACTGGGGGCACTTGGGAAGATGCAAGAAGCTCCAATCTGTATCCCATAGTACCAATCTTTTGCAACACCTTGTAAGGACCATAATACTTTGGTGATAATTTATTATCCTTCTTAGGTTGCTTAAGGGACATTTGTTTGTATGGTTGTAGCCGTGAAAATACCCAGTCGCCTACATCAAAAATTCTTTCTCTGTTATGTTGTTCCTCCTGTTGTTTCATTTGATTCTGCGCCAAAGAAAGGCTAATATTTAAGAGTTGGAGAACTTGTGGTTGATGCTCAACATGATCTTCCTGTTATCACTCAGGTTGTTCCCCAAAACTTGTGAGAAAAGGGAATACGACCAAGGTAACCACTAACCAATCTTTTTGATGCAACTTCTAGCCAAACTGCATCTAGAGAGAGCTCTCTCTTTATAATTTAACTTTGTTATTTGAAGTATTTTATGCTAGTTATGATGGGCAGGGTTTGTTTTAAGTTTGCTTGGATGGTGATTTTAAACAGAGCTAGGATGCAAGTCTAAAACAGTTTATTCCATTGGGCAAATGGAGTCTATGAAGATGGACTGTTGAGTGTGTTTCTCTGATAAAGGGCAATACTACAGAGCAAGATAATCAATTTTGGAACAATATTGAAATCTGGAAATTGATGGAATGTAAGCCAGTGGGTGAAGGGCAGTCAAGAATCCTTCATCATGATGGCAGAGGGAAAGTGCATGAATATTATCAAGGAGCAGCGAAGAATTCCTTGGCAATTTTAAAAGTGAAAGAATCAATGGAAACAGAAGCATCTAAGAATACCTGTTTATCCTAATTCTGAAGAAAACATAAATAACAATAGGAATTGAACACAAAGTGTATTTAAACAAGTTTTGGGCTATTCTTTTTCCCTGTTGCTAAGATTATGAAACATATATGAAATTTGCAAACATAGAAAACACAAAATACAGTTTAGAACAACTTATTGATCCATAGAAAGACACAGGAATTCTTTAGCAAAGCCTAGAACATCAAATTCACATTCAGACAGTCCAACAGCAGTGCACTTCAACAGCCTTTGTATTTAAAATCTCAGAGCTACAGCGTGGTCCAAAGAGGAAAATCACCAACCCTGAATACATTCCTTGGGGAGGTATTTATACAAAAAGAGAGTTACAAAATATCGTGTGGATAAGATATGAAGCAATAACTTCCTTTACCTACTCTGACAAGGGAATAAATGCAGAAATAAATGTAGGAGTAATTGTGGCTGTGCTGGTTGCTTTAACTGATGATATATTTTTGACTTTTCAATTCAGGAAGTCGGTTGGTAGCTGTGTCTTTACTTTGCATTCCTGCGTTGCTATCCTGATCCTTTCACCTGCTCTTGATTTCACTTTAACGCGTCCTAGTCTTGGCTTGAACTCCTTCCTCTATTGTTTTCATCTTTATTATAACTGTCGTGTGTCTTGTTATTCGACCAAATGTAGATAAACAGAAAAATCCAAATTACCTTGGTAAAATTTCCAGCATGTTCTGCCACCACTAGTCTGTTGGCAACTGATGTCTTTGTATTTTTACAAGTGTTTCATCAGCCTCAGTATACCTGTAAAAGTTGGGCTTGACTTCAAAAAGATGATTTATTTCATGTTCAATATAAAACAAATTTTCCGATTTGTCATATAAACTCTGTCCGGAGGGAGGTCCTGTGTCTTTTGAAGTGCTTGATGATGCAGTGATTTGATTTGTAACATAAGTGTTTACCCTGTGAGCATACTGTTGATGTGATAACAGTCTTTGATTGTTGGTTAGTAAACTGGGTAGACCCTTCTGTTGCAAGACTGTGAACTTCTTTGTGAAGGCATTAATATCTATCTGCATCTCTTGGCACTTCCTTTCCAAAGTCTGTACAAAATTCCTCATTGTTAGCACCTTCTTCACTGTCAAAATGGTGCATGTCCTGTCCGTGATCTCCAAAGCTGCTAACTGTTCTTTAGTATGAGTATTCAAAAAATGGATGAGTCTATTGGCTTGCTCAGGCATGTTTCCCAATGATGCCCTGGCCCTTTGAATTTCCACTTGGGCCCTTTCTATCAATTCTATTTGTTCATGGATTGTTTGAATTGATTGCCATTGGTCAGTAATAGACTGGCCAATCTTGGTCCACAAAATCATTTTGATGTCTGCTAGAGGTTTATGCAAGATGAGATCCTTTTCCAATGATTTCACCTTGTTCTCCAGGGCCTTTACCTCTCTGGTTTTTTCTGGCACTGTTATTTTTGACTTGTCATAGCTCACCTCTAGTTTGGCTAGTTTTTCTTTTGCCTCTTTGAGCTCTGACATTTGAGCTTCCATCTCTTTTAATGCTTTCATTAATTCATCCATGCCCATGCTGGTATCTAGCCCTGTTGTTGCTGCTGAAGCTGAGGTACCTGTTGATGATGTTGGGATGGTAGGAGGAACTGCTGTAGTACCTGTGGGGGGAGCAGTGGTACCTATTGGAGTTGTTTCAGGTGGTTGGGAGGTCGACTCTCCCTGCTTCTCTTTAATTGCCTTCTCCAATGCTTGCTCTGTTTCTGCCAATCTCTCATTCATCCTCATTAGCAAACTTACCATGTCCTCCTCTTCTTTCTGCTATGCAACTTCTGAAGTTTGTGGATGCATTGTAATTGGCAGCTTTAATTGCCTTTTGAGGGCTGCAATGTCCTCCTCCTTCTTCTTCATTAGTGCTTTGATGCCCTTTGCATCCTTAGGATTATGCCATAGCTTGATGATAATTTCTTCTAAGGACTTAATCATGTTGTCCTTAGCTAAGGAAGAAGCCTTTTCCAATTCTAATTGGGCAGAGGTATTGTGCAATGAATTTTGCATCTTGTAAGCGAGCAATGCCTTATCTGCCAAGGTGGAATACACCATCTCCCCAGTTTTCTTATGTAATTCAATCTGGTCAATTGGGTGGATACCTTTAGAGAAAACTTCCAGATTGGTTCTTATATAATCAGCAGCTGACTGTGGTTGTTGTGTCTTGGGCTTGAAATGGCTAAGGATCATTTTCTTTACCTGAATATCATAAGCAGCCATTAGCCTTTGTTGATTGGTAGGTGTTTTCCTCATCAGATGATTATAAAGTTGCATTCTTACTGGATCATTTTTAGCTTTTATTTCAGTGAACTTTTTCTTGATATCTGAGCTTTGCTTGCTTTGAGGCCTGGTGGATGAAACTTCCACGCTATGTTGCCTCTCTAGCTCTTGCTGGAATGAGCTAGATGAGGTGCCAGGAAATGGAGAAGTTTGATGCTCGGTCCTTTCCTGATCTCTCATGTTGCTTGTGGTATCTTCCACAAATTCCTCCTCAGAATAGGGATTCAACCTATGCCTCTTATCTCCTGGTTGTTCTGATGGTCCACTGGCAGGGGCATCCTCTTCTTTGTCTCTCTTTCTGCTCTTTTCCTCATTTTGAGGAGTCTGTAGCACAAGGGCTTCTGATGCCTTGGTTTGAGCTGGGGGAGCTTGCCCTTCTCCCTGTTCTTTTGTTGTGGTGGGCTGATCAGCCATGGTCTGTTTTTCTGTATCCATTGCTTCCTTGCCCTTTGTTGTTGAGCTGGCCTTTCGTGATGCTTGCTGTGAGCTCTCAGCAAAAGATGTATCACCTCCAATGTGTTGGGGCAGCTTGAAGGGTACCTTTCCAAAAGAGTCTAGGTCAAGTGTTTTTTCAAGCTCTTTCATTTCCTTTTCCAATTTCTCTTCTTCAGTTATCTCTTCAAACAATGTGCCCTCTAGCCACCCTTGTTGATTAGCATATTTCTGGATTTCAGGGATTGGACAGTGAACATATGCTGGCAGCTTATTTTTGACTTTCCTATAACTTATGAAATGGTTGGGGTCATATGGTGCCCAATAGAAACTTTGTTTTAGCTTGAATCTTTGCCCTAAAATCTCATCAGCCCCTTGCCAGGCCTCCCTCTTATTGAAGATGAAAGGGCCCAGTTGATTTCTTATTTTAAGTTGTGCCTTTTTCTTGGCCTCATAGAAATGAATTACATCTGCTTGGATGAATTGTTTGAAGTATTCCAGGGAAAACAATCGCATTGGCACATATTTTTGCAATTTATAGGGGCACAGCTCATAGCCATATATCCGGATCACAGTGTGATTCTGGTAAAAGTACCAGTCACCTATGTTATAGTTCTTGGAGAGCTGTAGAATTCTCTGCATTTCACCAGAAAGTCTATCCGGAGGACTTGTTATCAGTAAAGAGGTGGCTGGATATATGAATAGATCAATAAATTCACAATAAGTATAAGGAGAATAGTAAACATGGTGGAAGACTGGGGTCCAGAAGATTACAGTCCTTGGCTCTCCCTTGACATCAAATTTTCTGAGGGGAACTTGAAAACTATCTGACTGATAGTAGAGCAACAAATTATATATGAATGATGTGTATTTAAACACTCTTTCTTTGTCCATTCTCATGAATTTCTCATGGATCTTATCAGCTATGAAGGTGGCATAATCATACCTGACAGCAAGGGGCTCTCTTGGAGAAAAGATGGATAAGAGGACCAATATGGTTTCATCTACATACTCACTGGTTTTGAATCCCAGGATGTAGGCTATCATGTCAATAATAAACTTTCTTGCTTCATTAAACCAGGTGTCCAGGTATGGAGGAGGTTTTGAGGTTGACAATTGGGTTTCATAAACATTTTGCCTATTCTGGTTATCTCTGCACTTGGCAATTTGGCACCTTGGTCAAGCAGAAATCCCAAGGAAAGAGGAGTCAATGGCCCAGTTGGTTTGAAATGTAGCATCTCATTTATTGATTCAAGGGTGATATAGAATAGAACTGTCCCAGAAGGAGACATCACTACCCTTTGAGTGGGCTCATAATTGGCATGGCATTGGTGAATGAGGTCAAGAAAAACATTTACACAAGGAAGGTAGTACATGGGCATATTGGACTCCCAAATCCCAAAGATGTCAGATTTGTTTCTGTGGTTGTTCCTGATCTCACAGAAGGCCTGGAGATGAGATTTGTTACCCATTATGTCATTAATCTGGAAATCCTTGTCAGCTAGGGGTAACCATTCCAGTTCTTTATGTGGAGCATTGAGAGGGGCCACATTGAGGGTTACTGGAGTAGGGGCTTCCATCTTTATAAGTTCTCTGGTGTTTTTAATTGAAATGTGGGTCTTTACAGCAGTAGTGGGCAAAATAGAGGCCCTGGGGATTTTTCCAGAGGATTTGCAAATTGGAGTGCTTTGTTTTGACTTTGGTGGGAAGAATTTGAAGCAAAGAATGAAGCTCGGAGGGTTTGTTCTGCAAGGAATGAGTAGAAATAGTTTCAGGGCCTTTCCTTTGGCAATTACTGACCAAACAGACCTAGAGCTCGGCTTAAATGGGAGAGATTTGCTGAGGGGGATGGAATTGGTAGATTTTATAGTAAAATGTGGGCAAAATAGTAGTTTCAGTGGGCCATTTTGCAGAGGGAAGTCAATCAGGGAGCTTGGGAGCAAGACTCAGGTGAATACCTGTTTTTCTCGGCTTGCTGGGTGAATTGTACAGAGAGGTATGCAATGTGCAGGTTTTTTAATGAAAAAGTGGTCCTGGTGTATTTATGTGTAGGCAGCAGGGTGAATTTTAACAAGTTTCTAGGTTGCCCAGACAATTTCACAGCGAAAATTCGAAATTCATAGGGTTTTTAGTAGGATTATGGTAAATACATGTTCTCACAATGCACTAGAGTTACTTGCTAGTTGGGAGACGACTTGCAGACTGGGGCACCGATCTATGGTGGTCGAGGTGATAGACTGAAGGTTTGTTGGCGATTTCATCGTTGTATGCATGCAAAAGTTCAGTAAAATAACGCAATAACAATGGTAAAAAAAAAACCAAATTTACGGGCTTTTTAAACGAAATTTGGCTTTATGGGCTTTTTGGCTCTTTTTGTGATGACGTCATCATGACGTAGATTTTTTGTCGTGTAGCGGGGTACGGAAGGTGACGTGGCAGATGACCTGGCGCTGAGGTGGCAACAGTGACATGGAGCTGATGTGGACATAATGTTAGTGGCGGGGAGGGAGTGCGGTAAATGGTATTATCGCACCGCTTTTCGGGTAGCGGCGGTATTGAGCGGGGGGGTCACGATACATCCGGGTGGGCGACGCGTGTCCCCTGTACGGCGGCGAAACCGCCATTTTCTCGGAACATAAAGTTCGGGCGCTAGGGGCATCGCAATACAGTTCTGCACCGTTGGATCTGAGAGCCTCGATCCAATGGTTGATAGCGAATGGCAAACTGCGGGGGCGCGGCACGAGGACCCACCTTAATATAATGGCGCTGTATAATGTTTTTTGCAGGGTTTTTTAGTGTATTTCAGCTCTGGAGTGTGGCCAATTGGTTATTCATATAACCAAAGGTTAAGTGAAACCCAAGGTTTTCATGCGTGCTAAGGGTTATTATAAGGTTCCAGGTGAAACTATAATTCCCGAAAATCTTTATTATATGGCTATATTGCCAATGGTTGGGATATTTATTTTTTGGGGATTTTTTATTTATTTTATACAATAGGGGGAGGGAAAAAGTTATATAGGAGTTATATAATAGAGTTAGGAGGTTAATATGAATATGTGGAATGGATATGTATGGACAAAGGCTAAGTTTATAGAGTGAAAACTTAGGCATGGGGGGGATGAAAGGATATCAAGTTATGAAGTTTAGGAAACTTGGCAAAATGGAATAGAAACATTTTACACAAGAAATGTGGCTTGTTTTGCCTAGGTGAAAACACGGTTTCACTTAGTTTTTTCCATGAAATGAAGTGGACTAAGGGCAGTGAGCAAATCTCATTGTCCTTGGGGGGGTGTTAGTAAGTGTTCTTGGAAAAATGAGGAGGAAAATTAGTCATGCTCCATTTATCTTGTAACCACCTTGCTATAGCACCTTATGATATTTATAAGATGAAACCTGTTGCAATAGGACCAAATTTCCCATAAGCCTGCTTCTACAACATCAAAACTGCCTACCCAGCCTAGTACACCTAGCATTTTTCTTCATTTTCATTGGGTGCATTTGAACTAGCAAACGCTGATTCTTCTCTTTTCTTTTAGCTGCCCTCCTATCTAAGTTATACCCTTATCTCTTCCAAGGGCTCAGATTAAGCTATTGAGACCCTTTGCTTCTCTACCTAACTACTTGTCTGCCAAGCTTGAACTGTTTGTGCAGACCTTTACTCTCTATTCTAAGACAAGTAAATTCAAACATGATCTAGCCAGGATTAAACTGTTTGGCTATTCATCAACTGTGGCAAGAGTCAACCACCTATACATAGTGAAATTCTACAAAATATGGAACCTTTGCAGCATGGAAAGGATGAACATATTTGGCACTTCTCCAGTCAATCATGAAAAATGAAACCTATTGGTATAGTAAGCTAACACTTCCACCACTTGAACCTTAGAATGATTTTCCAATACTTTTTGGAGAATAGGAGAAATATATTATTATGTTGTTTGAACCTCTGGTGAACATACTTGCACAATTATGCATTATTGTTCTGTCTTTAGAAACTTTGTCATCCTGTTAGAGTTGATTATCTTTCTCAGTTTCCTTGCGATACCCCTTAATTCAACTTCATTTCCTTCCCAACAAAATTTCATGAAAATTTCTTTAAATTAAAAGCTATCATACCCAAAGACTGTAACCATTGGACTCCTAGTACAACATCAGCACCACCCATTGGAATGGAAAGAATTGGACTATTCAAGACATATTCCCCCATGCATAGCTTGATATTATGGCACTTTCCAGAGAAATTTATTATTCCTCCATTTGCAACCATTACTTGACATTTTGGTGCTAGATATAGGAAGAAATTCAATTCCTTGGCTATCTTACAATGAATAAAATTATGGGTACTACCCGAATCAATCAACACTATTACCTTTTTCTTCTTGATATGCCCTTCTATCTTAAGAGTTTGAGGAGTGGTAATTCATGTCAATGCATTAAAAGCTATGGTTAGATTCATTTCTTCTTTCTCTAGGATTGGTTCCTGGTGTATATCCTCTTCTTTTGATGTTTCTTGTTCCTTTCCGTGCTCCTCTTCCCCATCTGTGTAAATTAATTTCTTCTCAGCACACTTATGACCTTTAGTGTGTTTTCTATCACAATTGTAACAAAGCCCTTTGCTCTTTTTTCTTCCAATTTTTGTGGTGTCAACCTTGTAGGTGGTGAAAGGCTAGGAGCAAAAACACTTCCATATTTATAGTTATGAGTGATAGGCTTCCTTGTTGCCATAATTTTTCTTTCAATTTTTCTTGCCAACCTGAATGCCTTCTCAATGAATCAAGTTACCAAAGGCAAACCTCATATTGGATGTTATCCTTTAAAGTCCTTATGAACAAATAAATCCTATGCTCCTTTGGAATATCATTTACCCTTATATTCAATTTTTGGAAGTCCTCAATGTGCTCCACCACTGAACCATTTCGTTTGAGATTTATCAATTGGCTAAAGAAGGTGTTTCTCTTTGTATCCTCATAATGTGCTATTATTTCGTCCGTAAAAATCGACCAAGTGAAAATTTGTTTACAATAGAAAAGCCATCGATACCATACAAATTGATTGGGTTCCAAATATAAAGCTGCAATGCGAACCTTTTGTGTGTTTTGCACATTATGGAGATCAAAATATTGTTCCATATATAGTATCCATGTTAGGGGATCCTTGCCATGAAACTTCCTCATATCGATCTTTGGAACGTGGTGGGTCTTTATTCCAACATTAGAATCTATGAAATCATTATTAGCATTTCTTTTGTTCTCGTCATTAGTTTCCTCTACTACCTTTCCGCCATTAGGAAGCCTCTCTTATAGCAACTTTGTCAAACCTTCCTTCAAACCTTCCACGTCTTTCTTCGAATCTTCAATGTTGTCCTTCTTTGAATCATGATTAACATTTATTTTGTTCTCATTATGAGTTTTATCTACTACCTTTTCGCCATAATGAAGCCTTTCTTGTAGCAACTTTGTTAAACCTTCCTTCCAAATATCCATGTCTTTCTTCCAATCTTCAATGTTGTCTTTCAAACCATTCATCTTAGATTCTATTACTTTTTGTGAGAGAGAAATTTGTTGCACTTGGTTCCGTAATTTTGATATATCATGTTGCATTTCTTCCTCTTCTTCACGTGTCATAGTAGAGCTTTTAGGTTGCTTACCAAATGTTGCCATTTTCTTTCTTCGGGGCATCAACTAATGATAATTTTCTTCACTATTCCCTTTTAATCACTTCAAACTAAGTTTTCAAACAAGACTTATGCAAAATTTTAAAAAGACTACACACCTTGGTTTTTTTTTCTAGGAGCTTGATATTGAATCTGATGTATCCCTGAAATTTTGCATCTCTAAAGTCTGAAATTGCGAACTATGGTAGTCCTCTAATTCCTCTTCCCAACGCCACCAGTCTGATCAACAATGTATTCTCCAAGAAAACGTTATGCCCAATCTCCCAAGATGGCCTGATTATACACTTTTTCAGTAGAGCGAACTTGTACGAAGTTCCACGTGTCACTGTTTCAACCCTCGAACCTGAAAATGATGCACAAAAAACCACAGGCTGTCATATTTATGTAAGTTCTTACAAAACTTAAATTTGATACCCAAAGTGAAAGTTATGATGATTTTCCCAAGGTTACCTATTTGAGATGTAATTCTAGGTCCTGAAAAAATCCTAACTTCCTTGGATCATATCTCTGAAGATTTAGCAATACAAGCTCTGAACTTCAGACTCGAGATTCATCTAGATTTCGGCTCCAATGGATTTCATTTAGCTTCTGAAATATTGTATAAAAAAATTTATAGCAAAAAATACATGTTGACCTGTTTGGAGCAGCGAAACCCTAGAATTCAAACCTCTCATACCAAATGTTATGCAACCAGGTCATAAAATAAAAGAAAATATAGGTAAACAACTTCAAAACCAGCCTCTTCGAGGGGGAAACCTCCTTTACATTACACAAATGAAAAATTCCTGGATGATACAAATGACAATACCTCCTTTCTATATCTAGGAGTCTAAGTGGTCCCAATATAATCAGAGCCTATCATAGGAACTTAGTATACCCGACTTGCAGGTGGTTGGTTATGCTCTTGGTGTTATAATGGCAGTTATGAGGTTTGATCCTAGGTCTCCCATAGATTAGGCCTGGCAGTTACCGATTCATCATGTGGTTAAAAAAAATAATAATAATAATATTGTAGGGGCACAACAATAACAATAGTGGGCTTTTATGGGGCACAATAATAATAACATGGGGACTACTTGGGCACAACAATACAATAAGGGGGTTTCACTAATAACAATAAGGGGCTACACTAGTAGTATAGGGACCTAACATGGTTTATATGAGTGATATGTTGGTTGTTATTTTTGTTGGGATAAAAAAATTGGTTACACTTCAAGTCATTTCCATACCCTTTTATTTTTTAACATAGTCAACATGGGTGAAGCATTTCCTAAACACGAGGACTTGAGTTAATGAACATGTGACATATCACATGTGTTCATGGGATATTAAAGAATACCCCTAACTTCACTAAATATGGATAAATATCTCCCAAAATTATTTTATCGAACCCACTTTTGAATACATCTTTCCAATATTAAAAAATCTTATTTTTGCTAGATACCCCTTAATACCTACCCTTCCCCCTTAACAATACTTAAAATATTGACTTTATTTTTCATAACTTTAATACCCTATTGATGAATGAATGAATGTGATAAGATATTGGTCAACAAAGTGAAGCTCTTGTTTTATTAAACCTCCAAGATGGAAGCAAAATAGAGATCATATCATTTCTCTTGAGGAAGAAAAAGATTAATCTTGAGTTTCCTTGGTTATGTTCAAAAAATATATATCCACGTAACTCCAACACCTTAAGAGAAACGCCCACACACATATCAAATATCACTATACCAATGTTTACATAATTAAAACCTTCAAAGGGAGGAAATAATGTATAGCCCTAACCAAAATACATGTATCCACCTTTCTTCAAGTTGGAAAAAATAACAAAAACACCTTAACCCTTTTCAATTTAACTCTTAGTGGTTGCAAGATGAGGAATTCCCAGCTTTCGTTAGCATTGAATGTTTGAACCTCATGTTGAGGAGAATACCATGCCCCACCTCTAGTCAAACATTTAGATAGGTTTAAAGAAAAAACAAAAACAAAATATCACCCAAAATAGTTTATTCTTCAAATCACTACTACATTTGGGCAGAAATTTCTATGGCGGAATTTGACGGAATGGATAAAATCAGAAAAAGTGTAAGAAGTTAAATGATTTTTTTTGTTTTTTGTTTTTTTAATCCCGACTACCATTGAATATCTGACAAACTCTCTTTATCGGCCGAATATTCGACAAAATGTCCTATCCCATCGATTATCAAACGTTTTACTATAACCTCTCATGTCGTCGAATAACTGACGGTTTTTCTTTTACAGACTCATTTCCAACACGATATCCAGTTTAAAAATGTTTTGTCCTATTTCCTACAAATGATAAATAATTGTTGCGTAAATAATATAACATTAATATTATAATGAAATATATTATTATTATTATTATTATTATATATGATAATAATTTATATTAATATATATATATATATATATATATATAATATATATATATATATATATAATATATATATATATATATTATTAAAATATATTATAATATAATAATAAATATGTGTGTGTAGAGGCCCTAACATCATATAACTTTGACATAGTCATTATATATATTAGTTGTGATTGTTTTGAAAGGTTGTAGGCTTATTTTGAGGTTAATTTTTGAACAAAACCATCACTGAAAGTTGGTGATAAAATATTTCACATAACATTCCTCAAGGAGACCAAGGATATGTGTGATCGACATTGAGGGCTTTTGAGGATGGAAAATGTTATTGTCCTTGTAAAAATTGTAGGGGCTTGAGGCCAAGGAGAATTCTAATAAAATCAGCTAAAAACCATTGTAGAGACTATGGACACACAGAAGGCGAACATTAATATCATCCATTTGTAAGTTATTTATTATATGTCTTTGTATTATAGATTGTTTATGTAAATGTTTATATGTATATTGTATTTTAGATTGTATGTCTTTGTATTATAAATTGTATTATCTTTCTATAGTAAGTGTATTTTATAATATTATTTTGGGGGGGTGTTTGAACTATGTTGTCATCTTGATGTGGACTAGAAATATTATTTGATTATTTTCTTTATGGTTGTTTAAGGGTTTAGGTTGAGTTAGGGGTTAATTACTGTATGGGCTTAGGGAGTGCTTAGGGATAAGCGGTTATTTTTAAAGGGTTTAGGGGTAATGGGTTAAGGGCTTAGGGGTTAGGGGTTCAAGGGCTTAGGGGAATGGGGTTAAGGTGTTAGGGGGTTAATGTATGTTTAGTGGGTTAATTTGGACTTAGAGGATTTAGAGGTTAATCATGGGTTTTTATAAAGCATTATTAATAATATTTTAAAGTATATTATGCAAAATATGACATTAAAATGATGAATGAAAAATAAGATCAATATGTTTTTTATTATGGTCGTGACTATATATCTCAAAAAGTGTCTCACTTCCTACACGTCAACAAAAGTAACCTCTTTCTTATATTTTTTCAACATATTCTTAAATATCTTGGTAAATTTCACTAACGTCAGCATTGATTTGTTGTCATTGTTTCTTGGTCTCACCTAAGTTGTCTTTCTCTTTATCTTTGTTGTCTTTGTTTTCCTTATATATTATATTTGTAAACTATTGTTATATTGACATTTCAATATTTTCTATATATACTAACGTTACTTTATTGATTGTAATTGTATAGCATGGTCCCCCTAGGGAATTGCCCTGATGAGGAAGAGGTTGTTGTAGCACAAGAACATGTTCAAGAACATGGAGAGATTAATATTGAGGATCAAGCTAATGATCCTATGGAAGAAGATAATGATGTTGATAACATAGTTGAAGAATATGGGACAAATAGATTGATCCAGGAGACATTTAATAATGTTGGAATGGATTATGATGACAACCAGTATCATGATCGTGCTTTTGATTTACTTGTACTTGAGAGGAAACTGAAAATATTTATGAAGGCTCAAAAATATCTCTTCTCTCTGTGGTATTGCTGCTAACTCGTTCATATCGAGATTTACATGTTGTTATGAAAGACCATGCAAAGAATAGAAGTGAAGATGGTGTTAATTCAATGTTTGCAAATGGATCTGCATTTAGGAGTATAGAGGAAAAGTTTCAGAAGTTTAAAAGAGAACTTTGTAATCTTAAGCTTTCATTAGCAACTAATGGTGTCAATCCATTTGGTGAGGCCATATTTCCTTACTCGATGTGGCCCATTTTTGTTATCAAAATTAACATTCCTCAATGGAAGTCAATAAAGAGGGAGCACATAATGTTGACAATTATTGTTCTTGGTATTAATTTGTTTAGAATAATTTTTTTAGCACAATAACATATTATTTCTCTTGTTTGTTTCATAATTATGTCCTATAGTTTTTTGTTTATTTACTCATATATGTTCAATTATGCCTTATAATTATGTCTTATAAAAAAATTTTCTTTACTCATATATGTAGTAATTATGTATAGTATGTCCAATCAATTAGGTAAGTACCAAGTCAAAGATATGAATGTATATGTTGAGCCTCTTATCGATGAGTTAGTGAAGTTATGAAACGGTGTCACTATTTACGATATCTCTAGACCAATAGTTGCACAAAGGGAATTTGAATTCCATGCAATGCTTGTATGGACAATTCATGATGCCCCGGGGCTAACACATTTCTATGGTATTTTATAACGTTACCCTGCACTTTAATAATTTTTAATTTTATGATTTCAAGTATGCTTTTTAAATAGTTCGGCACCTTCACTGTACATACTTAAAATAATTGATATAAAAATTATTCCATCTTTTGGCAGTCTTCAAACAAAGGGTAAATTTGTTTGTCTAGTTTTTGGTCTTAAGATTAAATCTTGTTGTTTAAGAAGCTTAGGAAAGAAGGTGTTTGATAAGTATATGCACTTCCTTTCTAAGAACCATAGGTACTGAAATACTAAAAAACATACTTTCAAGGGGAAAGAAGAGACTGGATTAAGAACATGGACAATGACACCTCGCACATGGAAGTGACAATATAATAGAGTATCTCAAGGTATGGATAGAATTCTCTATATCAATATACATCATATGTTTGAATTATTTTATTTTTTTATGGGATTTTCTTCATTGTACTAATTGACAGGTTATATTGTTGTTATAATATATTTATCTATGATTCACATTGTAGGTCGTGAAGGCACTAATAATAGGGAACTTCCATGAGGAGTGAAAATTTATCCCGAGCAATTCAATAGACTCCCCTACAATGAGCACCTATAAATTTTTCATTTGTGTGAGACAATGCACATCGGGAAGAATGTAACAGAGACCTTATGGCGAATCTTAGATGGAAAGAGAGATAAAGAAAAAATTGTCAAGATTTGTAATGACATTAAGGAGGACAACCATGCATTGAAAACTGTGATTCATTCACACAGTGATGGAGACTACCAAAATATAAGCACCCTTCCATGGTTATTGACAGAGTAGCAAAGTAAGCATGTTAAATATGTTATTGAATTTTTAAATTTCCAGCTGGATTTTCTTCAAACATAAAGAATATCCTAACAAAGAAAGGTGAATTAGGTGGGGTAAGAACTCATTATTGGCATACGTTAATTAAGGTAATTATTTTGGCATATATATATTTTATACATTAGTAAAACATCTTGTTAATTAGTGTCTGTTTTCTCTACTAATTTGGGAAAAAATAATGATTGGTCCATAATTTTGTTACAGTGTATTTTACCTTTACCTATCCTATAAAACTTTGACAATAATGTTAAACAAGTTATATATGATCTTGGAAAATACATGAGGCAAGTGTAGATTTCTATGCAAAGTATAATTTGTTCAAAAATTTGTGTCGCATATTTTTCATTGCATGTGTTGTTCTTGTCATCATGTACTCTATTATTCTTTTTTTGTTGAAACTTGTGATTTTCTTGCTTCATTTGTAGATGGTTTTCATCTAAATAAATCTATAAAGAAGATATAAAGTATTGGAGAAAACAAATTCCTCATCTAATTTGTGAAATGCAAAAGTATCTACCTCCGACATTTTTCAATGCACAAGAACACTACCTCATACACCAAGTCGAGGAGATTGAAAAGTGTGGGCCTATACACACAAGATCAATGTGGATGATTGAGAAGCACTTAAAATCACTGAAGGATTTGATTAGACAAAGAGAACGTCCTTAGGGTTCTATCGTAGAGGAATATATGGTATATCAAAGCATGACTTATATTCATCAATACAGTGATGAAATAGGAAAAAGTCATATTAATGTATTTGATCACATTCGGGATGTCAACTCTACGGATAATTTTGAAGGGGAGCACCTATTGGGGAAAGGTAGAATGAGCAAAGTGAGATGTAAGTAGATAGTGCAGATTTATAGCACATTTGACTTATTTGTTTTTATGTATATTGTACTTATTTAGATCTTAGTCTTCTTGCATAATCCATTATTATGAAGGTATAACATGGTAACTAATATAATATATGTGAATTTTTTTATTTTAATAAAGTCGGTCGAGAGTGGGATCCAATACATTTATACATTGCGAACAATAAATATTGGATGAAGGTATGGATTGAATGATGAAAACAAGCTAATAATGGTAGGTTATCATGGTATGGTGTGTCTTTATTGGTAAAATAATCTCAACGTAGTGGAGATACCAATCTTACATAGAGGTAAATTGATTTAGCATATGGTTTAAAAGATTATCAGGCAAGCATATTCACCCATACTACTTAGTTTTTTTATAATTATATCGATGCAACATATGGCATGTTTTTTTATTAATTTTCAAAATTTGCAATTATAAATATGAATGTTTATCAATTGACAATGAATTTTTTATGTGTTCGATGTATTGTAGTTGAAACACCACACCAAAATCTGGTGCAATGGCCACAAATTTCGCACCAAAAGGTTGGATGAAAAGATGAAAACTTATGATAGTCGGATAACTGCAATATTTCAAGATATCAATGTTTCCTCTAGAGGTGACAAACATCCAAAACTCTCTGAGAAACGATACTATGGGTATTTGAATGATAAACTTTAGTGTGACTTTGAATCCTTCAAAATAATTTTGTCTGATGTGAAATGGTTTAAGCTATGAATCCATGAACGTGACCCTAATAGAACTGTTATTGAGCATGCTAACGGATTTACCATGGTCGATACAAGGAATCTTGAGCCAGGATCAAAGCCATATGTTCTTCCAAGCCAATGTGAATAGGTATTTTATGTAGACATTCTAGGTAAAGCGGGTTGTTCATTTGTTGTTAAATATGATCCTATAGGAAGTCCTATAAAGTAAAATGTAGGGGAAGAAGATAAAATTGAAGAAGAAGATGATGTAGAGGAGTATGGGGTTCATGCAGTGTCAGACAAAGATGTTGAAGAAGTTCAAGGAATATATGTTAATCGAGACAATGTCATTTGGATGAACTATATGATATTGGCATTGTGTCAGACGAAGAACTTGAAGAAGTTGAACCAAATGTAGAAAAACATGTTCCAGATGATGATATAGATGACAATGATGATGATGATATGGTGAATCCTTTGTACATGAATTATGAACTAGATGATACATATGATGAGATGGATGAGGAATAATATTAATGATATCAAAATGTTGAAAACTACGAGGTATGCATTTATATGTTTTCAGTTGGTTTGTTCTCTTTCATTCGCCTTAAATTTCTATTTTCCTATTTTTTATGTTTGGACGTTACTATGCTTCTTTCAAATATATTATAGTAGATAAATTGGGAATGAGGAATTTAGAGTGATGTCGAGGGGGAGGGGCCATATGAGCTTCCACCTTCACATGGTTTTCCTTGTTAAGTAGAGAATATATTATTCTTGAAACAAAGAGAAGCTAATTTACATTTATACCATAATTTCCAATTTTCACTTAAATGGCTCATTAAGCAGATTTACCGAATGAGTTGGACAACGAGTGAACTAGGCAACATGGCGGTCGGGTAGACATGTGAAGTAAGATCAGCCCATGATTGCCCATGAATTGAGTTCCCACTAGGGTGTATCATAATGATTTTTAGAAAAAAATGACTAAATTAATGTTTAGGTGTTAAAAGTCAGTTTATAATTGATTAATTATGTAGCATGGACGTACTAACAAATGATAATATTTTTTTTTCATTGATGATCTAATTATTTGTGTTGATTAATTTACATTTTAGGGCAAACACTTGCACCCTAGATGCACGTGCACGAAGGCAGAGCACCCTAGTGCCCCTGGGGGCGAAGCAAGCTGGACAAGCTAGGACATATGCCTAGTAGGCACACCCACGAGATGATTTGATGGGTTGGCCCAACCTGGAAAGGGGTGCCCGCAAAAAAGAAGTAATTTCGGCCCATGACTTCCCATGAACAAATTTCCCACAAGGGGGTCTCATAATGTTTTTTATAAAATTAATGTTTATATGTTAAAAGTCATTTTATAATTGATTATTGATCATGCAGCATGGAAAATAAAAAATCATAATATTTTTTTTCATTGATGAGCTAATGATTTGCGTTCACTGATTTTCACAATAGGGCGAACACCCGTGCCATGGGCGCGCTCGCACAAAGGAGGGGCTATCGGGCGCCCATGGGGGTGGTGCATATTGGACACACGAAGGTGGCCAACACTCATGGGGACGTCACATATTGGGCATGTTAGGGTTTCTAATGCCCATGGGGGTGTCACGTGTTGGGAGCGCCAGGGCACCCAACGCCCATGGGGGCGTCGCATGTTGGGCATGCCAGGGTGCTCTCCTCGCAGGGGCACCCATGCGATGAGTTGGTGTGTTGGCCCGACTTTGCAAGGTGTACTCGCACAAAAGAAGTAAGTTCGGTCCATCACTGCCCATGAACAAAGTTCCCACAAGCAGGTCTCATAATGATTCTTACAAAATTAAGTAAATTAATGTTTAGGTGTTAAAAGTTGGTTTATAATTGAATATTGATCATGCAACATGGAAATAAAAAATGATAATATTTTGTTTTCATTAATGAGCAAATGATTTATGTTCATTGATTTGCATAGTTGATCCAGGTGGATATTGGTGGTAACCCACCTATTCCACTTGGACCCTCACCATTGTTTCTTTTAGTTTTTCAGTTTCCTTAATTGTAGTACAGTTTACTATTTTCGGCAGTTTTTTGGGTCTTGAACTTTTGGAGCCATCTTGAGGCCTAAACGACATTTTTATGAAAAAATTCCTCCGACAATTGTTAATAACATCACATCGACAGTTGTAGTCCTTGGATAAATCTTTCCAACAAGGTATCGTATGCATCAAATGGAGATAATATGACCAAGTTACGACCCTGGGAAGTTGGTTGCCCAACTAACCCCAATAGGGCCCATAAACTCTTGGTGTTCCATCTCCTCGGGTTAGTGTTTTGGTTGTTTAGGGTTTTCTCTTATTGTTCAATAATAAAAAGGCCCTTGAGCCTCATTGTAACTCAGTTCAGAGGCATGTAGCCACCACATCTCTTCTCAGAGATAAACAACCATTGCTCGAGCTATCTTATTTCCATTTTGTTTGTAAGAATAGTTCAGTATTTTTCTATTAATGAAATAAAGTGTTTTTCTGGTTCATCTGTGTGTTTATGATTATATTTGTAAGTTGTAGCATTCTTGTTTAAGTTCGGATCAATGGTATCAATGCAGTCTTCTCTTTCTCTATTTTTCTTTGCATGTCCCCAACAAGGTCAAGGTATAAGGAGTTAGGGCTTGATCTGGTTGAACCATTGTAGGACTAGCCTCGCAAAACCCAAAGATCTCCCATGGTGGAAGAAAAGAAAGATGAGGGGGCATGAGATCCTTTCAAAATGTTGCTCGAGGAATCCCTCAAGCGACAAAGGGACGCGATGATGGATAAATTTGCCCAGATCCTTCGACGAATACCCACAGGCGATGCTTCTTCATCTAGAAGCCACTCTTGAGGTGCTACTCCTTTTAAGGTACAAGTTAAATTTGATACTCCCATATTTGAAGGCCTGATAGATGCAGACATCGTAGATAAATGGTTAAATCTGTTGGAAGGATATTTTTTAGTTCATGATTTTTATGGGGAAAAGGTTACTTTTTCACTTCTCAAAGCCTCCCCACAAGTCAAGGACTGGTGGTAAACCTACTGTGAACAAAAGGACGAGAGAGAACCCTCATTGTTTTTAGTCGCACCCACTTGGAATTATTTCCCGGACGCCATCAAGGAATAGTATTACCCTATCAGGATCTATGAAGATAAATACATAAAGTGGACCACGCTACGGCAAGGAAGGGACCAAGATGTGCCAGAGTTCACAAATACTTTCCAAACCCTTCGCACGAAGCTGGGTATCAAGGATACTGAGCAGAATTTGGTGCTCAAGTACCATGGTTGTCTACACAGGTACATCCAAGACGATATGGAGTTCTTGGACATCTCCTTGCTCGGCACGGCTTATCGGTACACTGTAAAGATTAAGTAGAAGTTTAAATAGAAGAAGTGGGACTTTGGATCTACGAATCCAAACCAAGGAAAAGGTGCCCCCAAACCACAAAACAAAGGAAGAAGCCAAGGTGCAGCTACCCAGGAAAACCCTCTGAAGCCGCAAGCAAAGAACAACACCATGAAGACAAAGAAGGACACTGGAAAATGGTGTGAGTTCCATAAGAGCTCCACTCACAATACAAGTGAATATCGGGCCAAGCACTCACTGGTGGTCGAGCTAAAGGCTTTTGAATCATATGCAGGTTCTGACTCTGAATCAAAACCCGATAAGGGAACTAAAAAAAGGAAGAAGATCATTGATCCAGAGCCTAGTGCCACTATGGCCACCACAAATATCCAAAAAATTGATCTAGAATATCCAGAGGAGGCAGAACGCCTCTTTCACTCACAGATGTGGGTGAAGGGTTCTTCATTGCAGTTCATTGTCAATAGCGGGAACCAAAATAACATCATTTCAGCAGAGGTCATGAAGCGGTTGGGCCTAAAGACTACATCACATCCACAGTCGTACACCATCGGGTGGCTTCATCAAGGATGAGATCTTCGTGTCAGCCAGCAATGCCGCCTTCCCTACAGCATAAAGCCCTTCATGGATGAGGTACTTTGTGACATTCCTCCACTTGAAGTTTCTGATGTATTGTTAGGAAAACCATACTTGTGGAAGTGACATGTTGTATATGAGTCTAGACCTCATTCTATGATTATTACTTTGGCTAATAATTTGTACAGGATACCAGAGGTAGCCCCACCTACCGTCATCTCTTTGATCATTGCAAAGCAATGTAGTAAGATCATTTCCCAAAGCAAGAAATTTGTTTTTCTTATGATTCACCCCTGAGGCAAGAAGAAGGTTGTGGCCACGGCTTCCAGGTAGGGCTCCTGTGCATAGCAACAGCAAATGGACAAGGTCATGGAGGAGTACAAGGATATTTTTGCGTCACCCATAGGGATACCTCTGCACTATTGGGTCAAGCACTCCATCGATCTGACCCCGGGCGTGCCGCTACCAAATGGACCGATCTATCGACACTCTGTTCTAGAGAATGATGAGATCAAGAGGCAGATTCAGGAACTACTGCAGAAAGGGCACATCATTCCAAGCTCATCACCCTGTGGGAGCCCGATTGTATTGGTATAGAAGAAGGATGGGATATGGAGGCTTTGTATTGACTATCAGGTGTTGAACAAGATCACTGTCCGGAATAGGTATCTAATCCCATCAATTGAGGACCTTTTGGACCAGCCCGAGGGGGGGAATATTTCAGCAATATTGACTTGAAGTCAGATTGTCACCAGGTGCCTATCGAACCCTCCTATGTGTGGAAGACTTCCTTCAAATCCAAGGAGGGCCTTTTCGAATGGTTGGTCATGCCATTCAAATTAACGAACGCCCCTGCAACCTTCATGAGACAAATGGACAACATCTTTCGACCCTTCACCAATGCATTCGTGGTGGTGTATTTAGATGGCATCTTGATCTTTAGCCATAGTTGGGAAGAGAACCTCCACCGTATTGTATAGGTCCTTCAAACCCTTCGACAACACAAGTTGTGTGCTAACTTGGAGAAATGCCCCTTTAGCCTGACCCAGGTTCAATATCTAGGGTACATCATTGATGAGCAGGATGTACATGTGGACCCATCCAAGATACAAGTCATTCGAGATTATCCAGCCCCAACCACTCTAACAGAGCTCTGTAGTTTTTTGGGTCTTGCCAATTTATATTGTAGGTTCGTGTTGGGGTTCTCTCATATCACTTGGCCTTTAATTCAAGTCACCAAGGGTGGAGAGAAGAATAATAAATAATAAATAAAAAAAATATATATAAAAATATATAAATAAAATATAAATATAAAAAATAAAAATAAATAAAAATAAAAATAAATAAATAATAAATAATATAAATAAATAAATAAATAAAAATTAAAAATTAAAAATATATATATATATATTGGTTGGAAACCCAATATTGAGCATTCTCTGAGTTGAAGAATCGCCTTTATTCTGCACCAGTGCTCACATTATCAGACTTGCAACAACCATTTGAGATTGAGATAGATGCCTCTAACTATGTTATTGGTGTGGTTCTTACTCAGCATGGGCATCTAGTGGCTTACCACTGTGAGACACTTTCAGGCACAGTCTAAAAGTACCCCACTTACGACAAAGAAATTTATTCCATTGTGCAGGTCTTTCGTCAATGGAAGCATTACATTTTGGGGAAGGAAATGGTCATCCACACAGACCACTGGCCTCTACAGTTCATACAGACACAAGGGAAGTTGAAGAACGATCGCCATCAAAAATGGTCCACCTATCTGCGACAATTCCATTTGAACATTAAGTATAAGAAGAGAAGCACCAATAATGTCATTGATTGCCTCAGCCGACCACCGGCCATGGCGCTAATCACTGTGCTCGACTCCTATGGGCATGAGACATTAGGGTGGCTGCATATTTACAAGAGAGATCTAGAATTCAACAGCATATACCAAACACTCCTCGAAGGGAAGCAAGTTTCAAATTTTCACCTTCAAGATGCACTGTTATGCCACTTAACACACATATGTTCTCCTTCAAGTGAGAGTGCCAAGATGATTGGGGAGGCACATGACAGTCAGGTCGCTGGACATTTCGAAGTAGAGAAAATATTGGTGGTATTGCAAAAGTATTTTTATTGGCTGAAACTTCGTCACGATGTTGGGAAGTACATTAGATCCTGCACCGCCTACACCATTTCCAAACCAACCATCAAGAAGCAAGACCTATATACTCCTCTACCTACTCCTGTTCAGCCTTGGGAATCTGTCTCCCTAGACTATATGTCGGGCCTTCCTTCTACAAAGCACGACAACGATTGTGTTTTCGTGGTTGTCGATAGATTCTCTAAGATGGCCATCATGGCGGCCTGCAAGAAGAGTATCATAATAGAGGCCACTACTAAGCTCTTCTTTGAGCGAGTGTGGGTACACTTTGGCATCCCATAGTCCATTATCTCATATCGAGATAGTAGATTCCTGAGTGCATTTTTGTCAAGTCTTTGGTTGATGTTTTATACAAAACTTACTAAGTTCACTGCTTTCCATCCCCAAACTGATGGCCAAATAGAGGCTGTCAATAAGATCATCATACACATTTTGCGCATGTACAACTCAAATAATCCAAACACATGGGATGAAAGTCTCCCCTATGTCCAACACAACTACAACAAAACTCTCCACATCTCAACAGGCCACAACCCCTTTCAAGTACGGATGGTATTTCAGCCATTATGCCGCATTGATGTGGTCATACGATTTGCATCCCCTCAAGTAGATTCGGCTCATGTGAAGTCTGAAGTTGAAAAGGCTAACATCTTCATTGAGCGCATTCAACACATCTGCCAATAGGTCCATGATATATTGGATAGAGCTAATGCTACGTACAAGCAATTGCCATGATCAACATCGACTATCACACAAGTTCTAGGTGGGCGAAAAAGTTTGGCTACATTTGCAGAAGGAATGCCTTGCAAGACCCCACTGCAAGTTTCGCCCTCTCCGATATTGGCCATACACCATCACCAAGGTCATCAGTGACAATGCCTTCGATCTTAGCATCCCATCATTTCTTGGTCTACAACTAGTGTTCAATGTAGATCGCCTTTGGCCACATTTTCCACCATTGTTGGACACAACTAACATTGTAGAACAACTCACACTAATAGAGCTCAACCCGGACAGCATGGAACAAGCCACAACTAATCAAATCATGGACACACAGATCAAGATCACTCAACAACAGAGGATACAGCTCTATTGAGTTGTCAAATCAGTCCAGCTCCTTCACCAAGGAAAATGGATCACCAGGACCCAAGTTTAGCAGAAGTTTCCTCATCTCATGGAGGAACTCAACGTAATGGGGACCATTACTTCCTAAGGGGGAGAACTGATTCAAGTTTAGATTGGTGGCCACCCTCCTATTCCACTTGGACCCTCACCATTGTTTCTTTTAGTTTTTCAGTTTCCTTAATTGTAGTACAGTTTACTGTTTTTGGCATTTTTTTATTCCTGAACTTCTGGAGCAGTGTTGAGGCCCTAAACGATGATTTTTTGGAAAAATTCCTCTAGCAATAGTTGCAAAAACTACATCATAATTTGTAGTACTAGAGATATCTTTCCAACGAGGTATCATATGCTTCAAACGGAGATAATATGACCAAGTTACGACCCCAGGAAGTTGGCTGCCCAACTAACCCCAACAGGACCCATAAACTCTTGGTGTTACATCACCTCGGGTTAGGGTTTTGGTTGTTTAGAGTTTCTCTTATTGTTCAATAATGAAAAGGCCCTTGAGCCTCATTATAACTTGGTTCAAAGGCATGTAGCCGCCACATCTCTTCTCAGAGATAAGCTACCATTGCCCGAGCTATTTTGTTTCCATTATGTTTGTAAGCATAGTTTAGTGTTTTTCTATTAATGAAATGAAGTGTTTTTCTGCTGCATCTCTGTGTTTATGATTATATTTGTAAGTTGTAGCATTCTTGTTTAAGTTTGAATCAACAGTGGGGTGAACATCCATGCCCTCACGAAGGTGGGGCACCCAAGCACCCATGGGGGAGTCACGTGTTGGGCATGCCAAGGCACACATGCGATGATTTGTTGGGTTGACCTGACTTGGCATGGGGCACTCGCACAAAAGAAGTAATCTCGACCCATGACTACCCATGAGGCTAGTCAATCCTAACACGATAGTGGCATTCTTAGTTTGATATGCAAAGCTCTAAGGTAAGGTTCTGAGCTATGACCTACAAGCTTTTTCGGTCTCCTCAAGTCCGATCAAAATATTCAGTAGCAAGGCTCCTCAAGCCAAGCCTACTAGCTTGGGGTGAATATATCATTATATAACAACCCTATAAGGTCTTTTGTTCAAGTAGACCTAGATCCTCTCCTAAGCGTCTTCTTCTAACTGGCACATAGAACTATGTATATGCACTTGTCCCTTCAATATATCCTTAATATTCCTTTCAAAAATGCCTTATAATGGAATACTAATTCCCTTCTGATGATAATGATATATTCTTTCACAAGCTTGATACTTCCTATAATATTGTCTACAGTAGAAGCTTCCAATGTGCCACGTCAATAATCTCTACCCAAGGTGATTGACTGATCCTCTTCTTGAGTTTAGGTCAAAGTTATGTAGTTGCTCAACACTTACATATAATTTCCCCTTTTGCTACCTTTAACTATATGTCTAGTGCCTTGAGATATCTATAGCGTTTTATTGCAAGTTGGTCTCTTTAGGGATTTCAATAGTCCGAAAAGGATGTGAAATCGATCTTCCTTCAAAGTGTCACAACTCGATGGAGTGAGAAATTTCTATTTAGCAATACTTGTATAAATCTCAAATATTTTGAAGATAATTATGGTCATTTAGGGTGATTGAGCTTTGGATCAAACCTTCCAAATGAGCCTACAATGCCTCTATATAATTCAGTTATGGTCCTCCTTAAAAGTAGTTTTAAGATGATTGAATGGGAAGTGCTCATCCATGGGAATTTCAAGGAGTTTTAGGATGATTGGAAAATGCATTGTAGGGCTCAACTGCAAGATATGTTTGAGGGCTACTATGTTGATCTTTGCAAGCCAATGTAGAGGTTGATAGATCAAATCACAAGATAATACATGAAGATTATCATATTATGAGTCATGGATGATTATGGTTAACTAACGCCTTCTCTTGAGTATTTAATGCCATGAATTGATATTATTTGTTTCAATATTCTCTTATACTCACCAAAATATGGATTAAATGTGTACTAATGATAGTGATTTAAGACATCCTACAACAATTGATAAAATTATCAACTAAAGTCTACATCTACTAATTCAAATTACATGGTTTTTTTTAAATATAACCATTAGTGTAAATTGATTATTAATTAATAAAATTAATCACTACTTTCTATCACATAGTTTTTTATTTTGTTTTTTAATAATATTTTTTTTTTAATTACAGTTACATTATAAATTATATTATTAAATCAAAAACATATTATTATTTATTATATATTATTAAATTAAAACCATATTGTAGTAATTATTATTATTAATTCCTAGCTCGTATATATGTTTTTGGCAATCATTGCATATTGTTTTCGCATAGATTGTGAGTTTTCTCGGTGGCTCCACTCCCTTGTACGTTTTTTGCATTTCATTGCATATGGTTTTCGCGCAGACTGTGAGTTTTCTCAGTGGCTCCTCTCCCTTATACATTCGATACATTTGATTCTTGTATATTGTAGACTGAGAGTTTTCTCAGTGGATCTGATCCCTTATCATTTGATTCTTGCAGCATATACGAGGGTTTCTCGGTGGCTCCACTCCCCACATTTGATTCTTGTAGCAGACCTCAAGGTTTCTTGTTGGCTCCACTCCCCACATTCAATTCGTGTAGCAGACATCAGGGTTTCTTGGTGGCTCCACTCCCTACATTCGATTCTTGCAGCAGACCCGAGGGTTTCTCAGTGGCTCCACTCCCCACATTTCATTCTTGCAACAGATCCCATGGTTTCTAGGTGGCTCCGCTCCCCATATTCAATTCTTGCAGCAGACCTTAGGGTTTATCGGTGGCTCTGCTCCCCACATTTGATTATTGCAGCATACCTCAAGGTTTCTTGGTGGCTTTGCTCCCCATGTTCTATTCTTGAAGCAAACCTTAGGGTTTCTCGATCTCTCTAGTCCCAACATTCAATTCTTGCAACAAATCTGAGGGTTTCTCGGTGTCTCTAAGCCCTACATTCAATTCTTGCAGTAGATTTGAGGGTTTCTTGGTGGCTCCTCTCCCTACATTCGATTCGGTGCTCCGTTGAGTTTTTCTTGGTGGCTCCTCCCTATATTTGATTCTTGCATACCTGAGGGTTTCTTAGTCACTCCTCCCTAAATTCCATTCGGTGTGCACTTGAGTGTTTCTTGGTGGCTCCTCCATACATTTGATTCTTGCAAACCGTCTGGGCGATTCTTGATGGCTCCTCCCTCCATTTGATTCAGAATTCCCTTCCCTGTGCAGACTCCTTCAAGAATCTATAGTAGCTGGTGGATTCGAGCATCGGGGTTAAGAAATGGTAAGTTCACGTTCCCTCTTGAACACCTACAATTCTAGGGTTTTCAAAAAAAATGTCACAATAAGCACAATTGAGACCATTTATGCCCTAAAACAAAAACTTATTTTCTCAATGTATGCATTAATAAGAGAGTAGTAGCATGGTTATCAGTTAATTAATATGTTCATTCCTTCTTGAGTCCTTTATTTAGTCATGTGCTACGACTTATTCATCCATCTGTGAATATCTTATTTAGTCATGGGAGACAAGAGGTGATGAACTAAGCAACCTATTAGTGGTAACACGAGACCAATAAGTTCATACGTGGTACCTGGAAGATGATATGTGTTATCCAAAAGAATTCATAAGCCAAGTTAGGGTAAAGAGTTAATATACTAGTGTTGTATCCTCACCCTGGGCTACTTTGGACTATAATTCTGAGTGGTTTGGTTTTTTTCTTTGCTTTGTGATGTCTTCATCATTAAAGATCAACCAAAAACTTATTTGTGTGAAGATCGTGACCATTTAGACCCTTGCAAACAGTGATATTGTTCTCTTCCAAAGTTTAATGATTTTGAATGCAAGTCTTCGATTCTAGACTTGAGAGTAGGGCTATGTATAGTTCCCAAAACTATGATCCAATTAGAAACGAGTTTGATCTTGAGATGATGGCTTTCTGTTGAAAATAGCAACAAGAAATGTGAAAAATAACATCAAGAAAAATCCTAATTTAATTTGTCCTTGAATTAAATTGTAATTATATCCTCGTAGCAACCTGTAACAGTTAACTAAGTTAAGTTGACTTAGTTGGCTTAATAAATTCAAGTTGGAAGTCTATCTAGAGTCATTATAGAGTCATGTGGAGTGATCCCTAAATTTTAGGGGCCCAGGTTGAGTTTTTTTGAGTTGTAATTATTTAATTCAGTTTAACTAAGTTAAATTCAGTTAAGCTAGTTCTAACTATTGGAGGAACTAGTGAGAGGTCAAGTGAATTAAGTTGGATTTAATTAACATGCAGTGATCAATCAAATAACTAATAATTCACTCATAAATAGCTCATGCATGTCAGTTCAGAGGAAGGCCCAGTTGAGATTAGAGTTCAGGGATAGTGTACTATCAATTGTAAAATCATCAAATTGTACAAGTGGTGCATGCAGTCTGAAGAAGGCCTAAAATAAATGATTCCTTAATTAAGGAACTTACTAATTTTAACCATTTGAATTTCCTTTAAAAGGAGGAATAAAGGCATAAGTTTAATCATTGTTTTGGTGATCACGGGTTGGTGAGACCAAGCAATAGGAAGCACAAGTTTGTGCATGGAGCTTGTGAGCGCAAGGAAGTAGGGGCTTCAGCTAGTTTATGAAGCAGAGAGATAGATTGTACTTGTGCAGAGATTGTTCGAGTTGAACAAGCATTGTATTTTATTCTCAGATCTTCTAGTTAATGCAATATAGATAGTCGGGCTTTTGAGCAGTTTCTTTCCCCAAAAAAATATTATGTTATGTGCGATTGGAATTCTTCCTTTTCTGCCTATTGTTTTCATCAATAAATTTTGGTTTTCGCTGATGAGTAGAGTAGATTCAAGTCAATTGTTTTAGCATATCACAATTAGCAGTTTGAATCCACAAGTAAAAATCTACATGGTATCATAGCATGAATATTTTGGGCGACGAGTTTGTAGAGAAGATCTGAACATTTTTGTGCAAATTTTTGAAAAAAGAAATAGTAGATCTTGATTCCTTGCAAAAAAATACCCAAATTAAACTATATATATATATATATATATATTATTATATATAATAAATAATAATAATAATAATAATAATAAAATAAATCAGTGAAATCAGATTTCGGATGAGGGCGATATTGCCGATTTAAAATCAGCTCTTTTTTCAGAAAATTTTGTGACGTCGGGACAGTTACAGCTCGGATCTGAGTTTCCAGAGTGCCCAGACGATGTGATATTTAGCAAAGGGAATATTTTCCTTAGAGACATCACCACAGGACAGATGAAACAAATCGGTGTGTGATTCAAGAACCTTTATGCTCTCAAGGTCGAAGATGCATGCAAATCTTTGAGGAGCACAGCAAAGGTTAGAGACTTGGTGGTTGAGAGGGAGAATCAATTACCTCTCAACATATAGCCTCAGAAAGTTGTGGAGAAGCCACAATTAGAGAAGCAGAGAGGAGACCGAGTGGAGACATCCACTCAAGTAGAGACCTCCATTAGGGGAGAATTTCGAGTCAAGTGGGGAGAGGGAGAAAATGAAGTCATACCTCCAAGTGAGAGGTGGGCCGATGTGAAGTAATAGTCTCGAGAGTGCAAAAATTTGGGCAGGGTCCATTGAGATGTTTTCTCTCATAGATAATTACCTTTCTACGGGAGCCCACATTACTTGGTAGCAAGATGGATCAGTGGTGGTTGATTCATTCAGAGGTCAGAGTGACAGAGGCATAGACTAGTAGTAGTCAGACACTGGGGAGTGCAGAGTAGAGTTGGAAGCAGTGCAAAGTTAGCAACAGCAAAGCAGTCAGATATTGGGGAGTGCAAAGCAGTGTTGACAACAGTGCAGAGTTAGCAACAAAGCAGAGTTTTCAGTAGATCGTGTAGTAGCTAGTAGCAGTCAGAGACTCTAGTAACAGATGCATCATATTGATTCAGTTTGGATGCTCTTTCAGTTTCATAAGTTACAGCAGCAACAACACTAGAGAGAAGTGTTACATGAAAAACATTCCAAAGGTATCGAAACAGGATAGAGTTGAATTCCTTTCTTGTTGAGAGGGAGTGTTGAAAATAGAAACAAGAAATGTTAAAAATAGCATCAATAAAAATCCTAATTTAATTTGTCCTTGAATTAAATTGTAGTTCAATTCTCATAGCAACTTGTGTTGACTGGTAAATCCCCTCTGCGGACAGAGGCGATCCCACTAGCCCAACACGGGTCTAGCAACAATCACACAATGCTACACGCAGGTTCCTAATTGCATAAATCAGAGATCGATCATGATGATCTACCTGGAATCCAACGCTAGTAGTTGTAGAAGAAACGCCGCTCCCGTTCCTTTTCTCTGGCTGGTCACAATCCTCACGCTCTTCGTGAATGGACACCTGCACACGCAAAGAATGATACAAACACAAGCGTAAAATCCAGTATATGCAATTATATATCGGTCAGAAAAGATACAACTCAAATACCATTAAAAGACACATGAGTGGAACCATAATGATAGTCGTCTATTAATCAGTAAAAACATAGAAAGATTACAACCAAAGGGTTCTGACGTTGAACCTCCTCTGACTGGGCCAGCAGTTAAATACGCCTTGCAAAGTGACCTCTTCTCTCTCAATATTTTGGTAGCATAACCCCTCTATACTTCTCAATTCTCACTATCACTCCAGCATTATCTTAGCACTCACAATAGCTCTAGCAAAACTAGTTCTTTCAATGCAGGGGGACAGTCATTTATAGATGGAGGAGGAAGGAGTATGCATTGTATCAGGACACCTACTGAAGATTTAGCATTATCCCTGAATAGCCACTGAACTCAGTTGTCATGGATAAAAAGATGACACTCAACCACTTCCATGAGGATTTTTCCTTTAGAGAACTCCATGAACAAAGAGGAAAAAACATATGAGTGCGCGCTGACTAAAAATCATGACCAAATTTAGGTGGCGCGGGCTTTGCTCTATGACAGAGCGTCCATGGACGCGCCCTCTTTTGAGGAACTGAGTCATTGGCGCGGGTAAGACACTATCCACCCGCGCTAATGGAAAAAAGGCACTTTTTAGGGATAATCTGCAAAAGGTGTCTTCAGGGAATTTGAAGTTCATACTCAGGGGAATCCAATGCAAGTGTTTTTAAGTTGTGTCACTGGTCACAGGTCCATAAATGTGTCTCCTCCAATGTACGAAAACAAGGGTAACAGGGACGGTGACCAACGGTGACAAATTACTGTGTAATAGATGCCCCCTAAAGCATGAAGCCCGAGAGAGAGAGGGGGGTGAATTGCTTTACAAGAACATATGTAGCTGCTGCCGAGAATCTGCATTGAGAGATACAGTTTGATAGTTCAAATACATGATGTATGTGGCATGGTCGCAACCATCCATAAAAGAGTACATGATGATCAAGATCTGTAGTATGGACGCAGCCATCTGATTAGGATCAATGAATTGACTCAGGTATGGTCGCATCCATCCAGTGAATGAATCATGTATCAAAATCACACCTGGATTACAACAGACACAATCCAGGGTCTTGCGCTCCACCTCGACCCGAACATAAGTACAAGTTCAAGCATGTGAAAATGTGAGCTGAAGTCGAACATG
>APFE031727842.1:1023-21829 GCA_000404065.3 Pinus taeda | reverse complement strand
AGATGGACATCTATTCTTTATATATGCAACACATAGAAAAGCATCAGCCCAAAACATTATCTTTACATTTTTGAAGAAGAGCATGGATCGTACCATATTTAAGATTGTCCTATTCATTCTCTTAGCTACACCATTCTATTGGGGATTATAAGGCACAGTTGTTTGATGTTTGATCCCATGTTGGCTAAGATAGTTTTCAAATTCATTTGATGTGTATTGTTTTCCATTATCAGTGCAAATAGACCCAATATGAGGTTGTGCATCATTTTCAATCCATTTATGAAAATTCTTGAATGTTTGAAAAGCATCAGATTTGTTCTTCAATAAATAAACCCAACACATTCTGGTGTAGTCATCAATAAATGTCACGATATATTTATTTCCATTTGCAGAAGGAACAAGCATTGGACCACATAAATCTGAATGAATGAGTTCAAGTTTCCTATGTGCTCTTGAATGTGAATCATGAAAGGACTGTTTTCTATGCTTTCCTAGAATGCAAGCATCACATTGCTTAAGTTTTCTAGGAATTTTAGGCAAACCAGCAACACCATTTTTCTTCAATAAGCAGAAACTGTCATAGTTCAAATGTCCAAATCTAGCATGCCATAATAAACTTCATGGAAGCGTACCTTCTTAATGATGAGAATTGTATGAGAAATGTTGTGCATGAGCAGATGTTCCTTGCAGCTTGAGAAGACTTTCTTCTTCTATTCCCCTCATGACAAGTGAGTGGTCAGATGCTTCTCTTACCTCAAGCTTGCCATCAAACATATGAATGGAGTTACCTTGCTGGTGGATGTGGGCCAAGGACAACAAGTTTCTCTTGAGCTGTGGGAGGTATAGAACATGATCCAAAAGAAAGTCTGGAAGACCAGGGAGTTTAAGCCTGATTGTGCCAAGCCCTGATGGCTTGATTTTTGATTGATCTGCAAAGTATACTGCTCCATTAACATTGTCAGTGAAATCTTCAAAAAAATCTTTTATGTGAGACATGTGGTAGGTTGCTCCTGAATCAAGAAACCAATCATTTTTCCATGAAGCAAGTGAAGCATTAAAGAAATCTTCATTTACTCCAACGTTACATTGTGCCTCAACATAGTGAGCGGATTCAGGTGCTTTACCTTTGTCTGTATCATTAGTTTTACCTTTCTGTTGGTTTCTTTTCTTCTCAATTTTGTCCCATGGTAGCTTGCATGTAGAGGCATCATGTGATCCATTTCTTTTGCAGGGAATACAGTGTAAATCTTCCTTTTCTCCTTGAGAATGTCTGCCCCCCCTGCCTCTGAAATATCTTCCTTTTCCTCTTCGTCCACCTCTTCCTCTTGTAGAATCTTGAGCAAGATGCTTTTCTTTATGAGCAAGGCACACAGTCTCTTTAGATGATTCAGGGGTTGTCTTCTTTCCAAAGGCTTTCTCTCTTTCAGCAAAATTTTTCACAAGAGAGTCAAAGGCTATATCTTTGAGATTTCCATTTGCTTGCAATGACTCAAGATAATTGGAGTAAGTAGGATAAAGTGCCTTGAGAAAAGCGATAAGAGGAATATCCAATTCAACCTTAGTAGATTTGATATCATGCATTATAGACTTTACCTCAAATGTAAGAGCAAGAGGATCATTATTTTGCAGTTCAAGAGTGAAGAGTTTAATCATAAGCTGAACAACTTCAAGTGCAGAATGTGAGTCATAGAGTTCTTTCAGATTTTGTAATGCTTCAAAGGCAGTTGAATATGACGAAATATGGCGACTCACCTTTTCATTTACAGATGTTGCGATTAATGTATACGCTTTTTTATTCTTGTTTTCCCAAATGATGAGCTCTTTGTCTGAGGTAGGTTGTACTGGGTCATTGTCTCCTTCTCCGATACACACTCCTTTCCACAACTCATTGAAAATGAGGGTGTGCTTTATCATCCGGGACCATTCAGGATAGTTCTCCTTGCCATTGAGAACTATTCCCACCATGGATATGATTGAATGCATTCTGTAGCTAAAAAAATTTCTGCTACAAAACTTTTATTCTCAAGGGAAAAAAATTACTTCTGATGTGACTAGCCAGCAAACTCAAATGTTAATTCATATTCATCTACATAGCTTTAAGTCCAAAAAATATCCCCAATAGCATAAAGCACAACATAGAACAATCATATTTATACTCTCAATTCCATTCATAATACTGTTTTGTTTCATATAAAAACAACGATGCCAATTTGCAAAATGTTAATTATTAGATATTGTTCCCAACTCAATTATTCAAAATGTATCAGCGCATTCCAGCCGAACGAGCTGTAGAAATAAGCAATTGAAAACATTGTTTTCTTGCTTGGATCCCCACGCTTCAGCTGCTTAAAAACAGAGGCTCCCTTTCTAATTGACTCCAGAGAATGCAAACTCCTACACGTACTTTTCTCAGTTGCTTACAACAACACAATTTACAGCACTCTTACAAGGCAAAAGCAAACCCATTTCCTAAATTTCAATATGAAACAGCGGCCCACCTACAGCAACAAGATAAAAGAATTGTCTTTCATCCTAAATAACAGTGCTTCAACACCAAATCGCTTGCATTCCTTTGACCCCAACGCGGTTTCCCTCTTCCAGAAGATACAAACTACCTACGACGAGACCACTTGCAAGGCCTTCATTGTCTCTTCGAAGTGCAGGAAAATGATGGATGAGCTCAATATTACGGTGGAATGGTTAAACCATATTGTGGGGAGAAAAATAAATTAGATAAGCTGAAATCGAAGGGGTATATAACAGGCGAGTGGCAGGACAGGCGTTTTAAACTTCAACACACCATTAAAATACTTCAGGCCAGCGTTAAAAAACTTCAACACAACGTTAAAGACTTTAGCACATGTAAAATGTCAGGGTATATTTTCATGTATAATAATAGAAAACTTACCCAGCTTGCCCGGTAAAATCACCATATCAGCGTAACTTTTCATGCACAATTGATTTTAAAATAAAAATCGTTTCCAGACACCCAACCTCCTTGTAATCAAACGAGCATCCAACACTTGAAACAATGGGCGGAATGGTTCGTTCAACGCAGAGAAATAAAGGGCGGATTGGTTTGTTCAATGCAAAGAAATAATTCAAACATTATGCTATTTCTTCTTCCAACAATGAGTTAGACAGTGGCAACAATCATGGAGGGGATAGAGAGCAGCAGACAGTGGATAGAAAGCAGTAGGTAGTGGACATAGAGCAGTAGGCAGAAGGGAGTTACAACTATATTGGGAGCTGGCTCTGATACCATGTCAGGCCAGGTAGTAACTCCATTAGGTAGAAAAACTGATTCGTATTATTCCATCAGGTATGTTATTGTTATATACAAAAGGGTGTGACTGTTTAGTTCATCTCCTGATGACTGTTCGCATTCCTAATTTAATTATTTACATGAATTCACCCAATCATGAGGATTAGGTGTCAACAAAGTAGAATAGCCTCTGTAGAGTTAGTTTTCTTTCATCACATTTAAAGCTTCTTATGGAATTCATAGGAGTTTGCTTGAGCTCCTAGTGATCTTGCGCCTGCTGACCAAGCGACAGCCTGCAGTAAGAACTAGTACTTGTGCATACAACGCAGTCGCTTCCAAGTTTGTTACGAACTACTGGGTTGATAAAAGTAAAGTAGGAAGCCCCAAGAGTTGCAACATTATTGCTGCAATACTGGTGCTCACCACTTTTTGGCGCTGTTGCTAGGGAAGCATCAGAGTATTTTTTGATTACTGCTTTTCTTCTATATTCTACTGCAACATTCTGCTAAGTAGTTCATTTCAGCAAATGTAGAGTAGTTGTTTCTTTCAATTTTTGCATTTCCTTGTTTTCATTTCAATTCTGCAATTCCCATTCTAGCAAAGTAGATTAGTCCTTTCAATTCTGCAATTTCCATTTCAGCAAAAGTAGATTAGTCCTTTCAATTATGTAATTTTCATTCCAGATTAGTCATTTCCTTGCTTTCATTTCAATTCTGCAATTTCCTTTCAGCAAGTTCATTTCAGTAGTTGCAATTTGTTTGTTCAATCAATTTCAGTTTTGCAGGTACAAGCAGAAAAAACAAAAATCACCAAAAAAAAAATATTTCCTTTCATGCCTCGTAGGAATAAAGATAATTCAGGAAAATTCTTACCCTACACCCTCACCACATCACAAAGGCACCCTTCTCTCTTCTTTGGTGGCAGTGATCCAGAAGAACCTTTAGATGAATAACCAGAGATATTTGAAGAACCTATATGAGAAGAAGAGGAAGAAAACATCCTTCCTGAGAGAATGGCTAAAAACATGAATGCTAGGGGGAATGGAGAAGGAGTAGAGGGTACATTTCCCATCCGAGAGACCAATGGGGACACTAAAATGAAGAACATAAGCCCTTCAATCCTACCTCACTTCCACTTATTGACTACGAAAGATCCTGACACCTCTTTGTTTGAGTTTGTTGTTATCTGTCGGACCTATGACTATGCAGAAGATGAGCAGAAATTGAAACTGTTTCCTTCTACCCTCAAGGATGCAGCATTCCACTGGTTCATGGGGTTACCTGGCAACATCATCACAACTTGGGCTCAGATGCAGCAAGCCTTTAATAAAAAATATCGGGACTATTGTAGGTCAAATAATACGAAGGAAGAAATCTTCCGAATGACCATGGGAAGTGATGAATCCTTGGAAGATTATGAAGAGAGGTTCTAGCTCAGTTATAAAATGACCAGTTGCACACTTGACCTTGAATCTCTGAAGTTGGTCTTGCTCAGAGGAATTCCTGAAGACCTTCTAGACACCCTCCATTTGCCAGCTGGGGAAGACATCTACCAACTACCTTATGAAGACATAAAGACTGTTTTTAGAAACCATTCTAGGACAACCATAAAGAGAGGTAGGGGGAGTCAACCCATAGCCAGTACCTCCTCATCCAGTTCATCTCTCAAAGGTGAACTTGGAAACATACTAGAAGACTTCAAGAGTGAGATGTTGTAGACTCTTGCCATGCAAATGGATACCTTGCATATCAAAAGGAAACAAGAGGAAGCAGAGAGGACTTTGGCCATTTTTTGTCCTAGGTACACCAGAAGGCATCCTAGGAATGAATGTCCATTGAACTCTATAGAGGTTTGTTCAGTCTGTGAAGAGGATCATTCTATAGATAAGTGCCCTTCCTTGCCTGGACTTAAAGTTGTATACCAAGGGACTGAAGGAGCCATTGAACCACTCTATTTCATGAACCAAAGGAGACCACATGGACCTAGACCATACCAGTAGAGGATGCAAGGGACATCTCAGGCATACTACAACCCCAGTCAAGCCACTTCCATACCTTCTTTGGGTCCCCCTGCTCATCCTTCTTGGTCCACACCTCCTCCTTGGTCATATCCATCTCAATATCATGCCCAACTAGCCGCTCATTCATTCCACTCCTATGCTCAGCCACAACCTCAATGGAATGCATCCCATTAGGGGTGGAGGCCCCAATACAACTCTCCTCCTGCTCTTTTGCCTCCACCACCTACTGAAATGCAACCATTGCCTCCTGTTCCACCAAGGCAACCCCAAATGCCTGCTCAACTGAACCCGAACCTAAACAACAGATAGGCTCAACAAGTATATAGTGGGGAACCATCATGCCCAACCTATGTTGTGGAGATTCAGGAGATTAACCTGTGATCTGGGAAGGTTCTCCCAGATAGCCAGCTTCCCCCTAAGGAGGTTGAGGAAGATAGAGAGGAAAGTGAACCAAAATCAATTCCACCCTTTCTTGAGAGATTATCTGAAACAACACAGCCTACCCCAGAAGAAATTGAACTTCTGGGAGAATTGAAACAATAATGCGTAAAGATACCACTTCTCCAAACCATAAAGGATGTGCCTATATACAACAAGATGATCAAAGAGAAGTGCTTCAGGTATCCAGGCAGGCGTAACAGAGATGCCCCGACCATCAATGTCATAGGACAACTGTCCGACCTGATGTTGGGGCAAGTAATTTGTCTGAAGTATCTAGACCCTGGAAGCCTAGTAGTTGATGTCCACATCAATGGCACCATGATCCCCCATACCCTGATTGATATGGGGGCTGCCATTAATGTGATGACCAAGGACACTATGCTCAAGCTCAACCTTCAAGGCTCCCTGAGAAAGACCAAAACAGTACTGAAGTTAGCAGACTACTCCACCGTGACCCCTGAAGGGGTTTTGGAAGATGTAATGGTATTCATTTATTCTTGGGAGTACCCTGTTGACTTCCTAGTTCTCTGGCCGAAGGCAAAGCTCACTAGGTATCCTCTCATCCTGGGAAGACCCTGGTTGGCTACTGCAGATGCCTACATCACTGTCAAGTTGGGAACATGACAATCGAGAATGGGCATATGTCCAAGCAGCTAATCCTATACCCTCCTGCCAAACTCTTGCTAGAACATGATCTACCTCTCTGGTTGGAGGAGGAGTTCGAGGATGAGGTCTATGCTACACCACTATGTATAGTAGAAATTGCCATGGGGGGGAACCGCAAACTGAGGATGATATCATTGAAAATTTAATTCAGAATCCACCCCCCAGTATATTTCCATTAGAAGATCTAGTGAAAGAAACCCAAGACAATCCCTTAGTTGATTTCTATGTGGTTGACCCGACCTCTCTCCGTGTTAAGAATATAGAGTTCGGCCCTGAAAAAACTTTGAAAATCAACTCATCCCTATCCACCTCCTAGGAAAAGGAAGTGTGTAGCTTATTGAGAAAACATTTAGATGCCTTCGCCTAGAGCTATAAGGAGATGAAGGGAGTGCACCCTTCATTTTGTACTCATCACATTTACATTAAGGAAGATTGCAAACTAGTGAGGCAGCCTCAAAGGAGGATGAATCCAGCTCTTAAAGACATTGTCAAGGAAGAATTGTAAAAGTTACTGGATGTAGGATTCATCTACCCCATATCTGACAGTGAATCGGTCTCTCCTTTGGTGCTAGTGCCAAAGAAAAATGGTAAGTGGAGAATCTGTGTCGATTATCGGGAACTGAACAAGGCTAACAAAAGGGACCATTTTCCTTTGCCTTTCATAGATCAAGTGTTAGATGGTCTGGTGGGGAATTTTTTTTTCTCCTTCCTAGATGGGTTTAGCAGGTACAATCAGATCCAAATCTGCCCAGAAGACCAAGATAAGACCACTTTCACTTGTCCTTGGGGTACCTTTGCATATCGGGTCCTTCCTTTTGGTTTGTGCAATGCTCCCGCCACTTTCCAGAGAGTAGTATTGAGTATATTTTCTAAACTAGTTCATGATGCAGTGGAAATATATATGGATGATTTTACTTCTTATGGTTCTAACTTTTAGGAAGCTTTATCTAACCTGGGAAAAGTTTTGGACAAGTGTATTTAAATTAACCTGTCCCTCACTCCGGAAAAATGTGAATTCTCGATGACTGAAGGGACCATGCTAGGTCATGCAATATCTCAACAAGAATTACAGGTGGACCCCAACAAAATTACCATCATCCAGAGGGTCCCACCTCCTCAAAAGGTGAGAGATGTCCAAAGTTTCCTAGGCTTAGCAGGATATTACAAAAGATCCATTAAAGATTTCAGTAAGTTAGCCTCTCCATTGTTTGGTCTTTTGGGAAAAGATGTTGAGGTCATATGGACTGAAACCTGTCAAGAAGCCTTAGATACCATGAAAAGTAAACGTATGACTGCCCCAATTTTGAGAGGCTCGAACTGGGCCCTACCTTTCCACATTCACACAGATGCCTCGAACAAAGCAATAGGAGTAGCCTTAGGGAAAGCTGATGAAAAGTTACCTTATGCCATATACTTCATAAGTAAGAATTTGTTCAAGCTAGAGTTAAATTACATGGTAACTGAGAAGGAAGTCCTAGCTCTAGTACATTCCCTAAATAAATTTAGACATTACATCACAGGCTATCAAACCTTTGTACACATTGATCATGCTGCAATTAGGTATTTAATGAACGAACCATATGTAAATGCTTGCATTAGTAGGTGGTTTTTTTTATTGTAGTAGTTTGATTTAACCATTGTTGATAAGCCTGGTAAGGAAAATGTTGTTGCTGACTTTTTGTCTAGAGTAAATTTGCCTACAGGTGAGGAAGGAATGGTGGATGATCAAATGCCAGATGAGCATATATTTGTTATCTCAGCACTCTCCCCATGGTTTGCTGATATAGCAAATTACATGGTTTCAGCACAATTCCCACCACACCTGTCCTCAAAAGAGAAGAGCAAGATCGTGAGAAAAAATTCCCCTTTCACCTGGATTGGGGGCAATCTCTTCAAACTTGACCCAGATCAAATTTTGAGAAGATGTGTTAGGGAGAAGAAATTTTTCGACATTCTCTTGACCTTTCATGACGAGCCTTGTGGAGGCCATTTTGCAGCAAAGAGGAATGCCTTCAAAATTTTGCAACCAGGTTACTATTGGCCCACTCTTCATCAATATGTTAAGAGATATATCAGCCAATGTGATCGATGCCAAAGGATGGGGAAACCTACTCCAAAGGATGAGATTCCCTTGCAACCTCAAGTGACTTTTGAGCCATTTGAGAAGTGGGCCATGGACTTTGTGGGTCCTATCAACCCTCCTTCAAAATAGAAACAATACATCATTGTGTGCACATATTATCTGATAAAAAGGGTAGAGACAAAAGCAATCAAGGCAACAACAGAGGAAAAAGTAGCTGATTTTTTAAGAGAGAACATATTCTATAAATTCGGGTATCCAAAAGAACTGGTTATAGACCAAGGCAGTCAATTCACTTACAATCGGATTGAAGACCTACTCATACATCACAAAATCAAGAAGAAGACTTCCACCCCTTATCATCCACAAGCAAATGGATAGGTGGAAGTCACTAACAGAGCTTTGGAAGGAATTCTGACCAAGGTAGTGAGTAGTAGCAAAAAAGATTGGGCAGATAGACTGGTTGAGGCCACCTGGGCCTACAACACCACATGGAAGACCACCACAGGGTTCACACCCTATGAACTGGTCTATGGGAAGAAGGCTTTGCTGTCAATAGAGTTTGAATACAATAAGCTAAGGATGGCATCATAGCTGGACCTAGATCTCAGCCATGCAAAAAGAGAAAGGTTACTCTAGCTCAATGGATTGGATGAACAAAGATTGCAGGCCCTTCTCCACACAAAGGTAGTCTAGCTTCAGAGGAATATATGGCATGACAGAAATATCAAGGAGAAGAAATTCCAAGAAGGCGATTAGGCGTTGCTCTATGACTCAAGTTAAAAATACTTCAAAGGCAAGCTGAGGACAAGATGGCTGGGACCCTACACTATAGAAAAATGCAATGACAATGGTTCAGTTCTGATCAAAACCATTGATGAGGAAGCCATCCCCATGCTTGTCAATGGGCATAGATTGAAAATTTACAAGAAGCCCCTCTCCAAGCAAGAATTCATTGAAGATTTGAATAAGACAGTGTTGGTAGTGGAGCAGGTATTGGCCTCCACTCCACCCACTCACTAAGGAAAAAAGAAAAATAATAAGGACTCAAGTGAAAACCTCTATGAGGCGCTTGAGTCCCATCATTGGGTTGAAAACCTCTTTAGAGGCGGCTCAATGATGACAAAAACAAAAAAAAGAGAGAGAATAAGATCCCTGGGTGAAAATATCCATTGGAGGCGCCCAGGGTAGGCAAGTAGGGTGAAAACCTCCTGGAGGCGCCCTGGTTGTCTTTTCAAGAAAAAACAAAGAACAGAGAAAAAAGAAAAGAGAAAATTGACTTTTCAAATGCATTGCAGGTTACAAATGGACCACAGGAAGCAAGGGGACATGCCAAAAATCCTATTACACATCCTCTATACTCTTCTCCATCATTTCAAACTTTTTTTTCCACCTCTCTATATCTTTTTCTGAAGACTGTGCATCCTACAAGAGACCTGGTGTGTTCTACAGGAGGCTCCTGTAGAAATCACAGAGAGCCCGAAATAGCTTTTACAAATAGTTTGAGGAGCTGAGGAGTTTTCCTGGAAAGCATGTAGGCCACCCTATAGCTATTCACCATCCTGACCATCCATTCCACACCTGCACCATTTCATTTCCATTGATTTCTTTCCTTCCTGCAAAAAAAACACAGAAACCAGTTTTTAAAAAATATAAGGAAATAAAAAGAACAACACCTCCACAACTCACCTCCAGCTTACCAAATCCCTCTCCATTGCCATCAGAATCTTCAGTAGCATCCTCACAGCTCCCAGCACAAGCATCAGCTAGAAAGTTTAGAGGGAGAAGCAGCTACAAGAAGGATTTCCTGTAGCAACTGATCCCCTTAACATCAAGCTCCAACAGCAAAATAGGTGCAGCCACAGGAATGTAGAAGATGTCTGAAGCAAGATTCAGCTAAAGGGCACCTGTACAAAGCAACGGAGCCACATATCAAGAAGAAAAGAGCATATAGCAGAAGGGATATAGACATGCAACACTGAAATCCGAGCATGCAGTAGCAACAGAACTTAGCAGCACTGCAACAAGAGCATTCGACCTGCAGGTAAGTGTCTAACCCGATCCTCTATTGCATCAATAATTCAAAAAAATCCATGAATGAATGGAATGGTTGGGATTAAACCAGAAAAGTGGCCATTTAACTGGCCACCCTCATCCAGTTCGACTGCGCTCATTCGGAGATCCACCACACGTGTATCCAGTCAACTCACGAAAAATCCAAAAAGACAGGTAGTGGCAGATGTTTGAACTCCAACGCAAATGATGGGAAGTGATTGCAGGCAGAGGGCATGAAGACTCATGATGACACAACAGTGGGGACCAACGATCCAAATAATGGCAACGTACCCTTTTTTCCACCTCACATCATCGCCAGAAATATCTCAAGTGAACATAAGTAATCCTCCTCGAACTTATTCACCACCTTTGTTTCCATTTTATCATCGTCCCCGCGACTGCAGTGAGCTCCATACTACCTCTAGAGCCTTGAAACGATCACTCTTTGTTGTTTTTAGAACTTCTCCTCTTATCGTGTTCTATAGGAGCATTAACGGGTTCTACAGGAGCCGTAACCAGTTCTATAGGAGGACCTCCAGCCATTTATACAGGAGGGCCAGTAAGCAGTTTTACAGAAGAGAACACGGGGTTTTCATTCAAATTCAAACTTGAAGAGGTAGGTTAGGTACAAACCCACTTTGCATATTCATATATACAAGGGGTGATGCAATTTTAAGGAAGGACTAAGCCTGAAAACGAAGAGGAATTGCATTAAAAAATTCTGCCTGTTCCTTAAAAAAAACATAGTTTTTACCTATTTCATGTTTCTACAAAAGAATTTTTGTCTCGTTCTCCACCCACATACACAAGGAGTGATGCAATTTTAGGGAAGAATTAAGCTTGAAGAGAAGATAAATTGCATTAAAAAAGTCTGCCTGTTACTTAAAGAAAAACATTGTTTTTTTCTCTGTTTCCTGTTTTTGAAAAATTGTTGTCTCCTTCTCCACCTGAGGTATTCCAAAAGATTATAAACATAATGACAGGGGGATTCATGAGGAAGGAACCCCTAAATTCAGTCAGGCTCCATGAACATCCTGAGGTGGTAGCCATTTTTACCAGAGCCAATTGGATTCCATTTTTCGAAAAACTTCGAAGGTATGATGAAGAAGTGACTTAGGAGTTTGCCCTTTCCTTGGTACCCCACTCAAAGACCCATGCCACTGTTACTTTCAGGGGTCTCACAATGGAAATCACCCTAGATATTATCAGTAGGGTTACCAATCTTCCACTTGGACTACCCTGGAGCAAAGAAGAAAAGCTACTAGGTCAAGTTGCCAAGAAAACCTTCTTCCAACCAAATGAGCATCCTGTAGAGGATAAAAATGGCATTAGGAGGACAAGCGTACCTTACCCTTGGAATGAAGTGTTGAACTGGTAAATCCCCTCTATGGACAGAGGCGATCCCACTAGCCCAACACGGGTCTAGCAACAATCACACAACGCTAACACACAGGTTCCTAATTACATAAATTAGAGATCGATCATGATGGTCTACCTGGATTCCAACGCTAGTAGTTGTAGAAGAATCGCCGCTCCCGTTCCTTTGCTCCGGCTGGTCACAATCCTCATGATCCTCGTGAATGGACACCTGCACATGCAAAGAACGATACAAGCACAAGCATAAAATCCAGTATATGTAATTATATATCGGTCAGAAAAGACATAACTCAAATACCATTAAAAGACACATGAGTGGAACCATAATGATAGTCGTCTATTAATGAGTAAAAACATAGAAAGATTACAACCAAAGGTTCTGACGTTGAACCTCCTCTAACTGGGCCAGCAGCTAAATACGCCTTGCAAAGTGACCTCTTCTCTCTCAATATTTTGGCAGCATAACCCCTCTATACTTCTCAATTCTCACTATCACTCCAGCATTATTTCAGTACTCACAATAACTCTAGCAAAACTAGTTGGTCTAATGCAGGGGGACAGTCATTTATAGATGGAGGAGGAAGGAGTATGCATTGTATCAGGACACCTATTGAAGATTAGCATTATCCCTGAATAGCCACTGAACTTAGTTGTCATGGATAAAAAGATGACACTCGACCACTTCCATGAGGATTTTTCCTTTAGAGAACTCCATGAACAAAAAGGAAAAAACATATGAGTGCGCGCTGACTAAAAATCATGACCAAATTTAGGTGGCGCGGGCTTTGCTCTATGACAGAGCTTCCATGGACGCGCCCTCTTTTGAGGAACTGAGTCATTGGCACGGGTAAGACACTGTGCACCCGCGCTAATGGAAAAAAGGCACTTTTCAGGGATAATCTGCAAAAGGTGTCTTCAGGGAATTTGAAGTTCATACTCATGGGAATCCAATGCAAGTGTTTTTAAGTTGTGTCACTGGTCACAGGTCCATAAATGTGTCCAATGTACGAAAACAAGGGTAACAGGGACGGTGACCAACGGTGACAAATTACTGTGTAACAACTTGTAACAGTTAACTAAGTGAAATTGACTTAGTTGGCTCAGTAAAATCGAGGTGGAAGTATATCTAGAGTCATGTACAATGATCCCTAAATTTTAGGGGCCCAGGTTGAGTTCTTTTGAGTTGTAATTATTTAACTTATTTTAACTGAGTTAAATTCAGTTAAGATAGTTCTAACTGTTGGAGGAACTAGTGAGAGTTCAAGTGAATTAAATTGGATTTAATTCATGTGAATTGATCAATCAGATAACTAATAATTCAACCATAAATAACTCATGCATGTCAGTTCATAGGAAAACCTAGTTGAGATTAGAGTTCATGGAAAGTGTACTATCAGTTGTAAAATCATCAAATTGTACATGTGGTGCATGCAATCAGAAGGCCTAAAATAAATCATTCCTTAATTAGATAACTCACTCATTTTAACCATTTGAATTTCCTTTAAAAGGAGGAATGAATGTGCAAGTTTAATCATTGTTATGGTGAGCATGAGTTGGTCATACCAAGCAATAGGAAGCACAAGTTTGTGCGTGGAGCTTCTGAGAGCAAGGAAGTAGGGGCTTGGTAGGCAACAGATTTGGCTAAGAATTTTCTTGAGCTGGTTTGTGAAGCCAGAAAGATAGATTGTACTTGTGCAAAGATTGTCTAGGTTAAACAAGCATTGTATTTTCTTCTCAGATCTTCTGGTTAATGCAATATAGATAGTCGGGGTTTTGAGTAGTTTCTTTCCCCAGAAAAATAGTGTTATGTGTGATTTAAATTCTTCCTTTTTTTCTTAGTGTTTTCATCGATCAATTTTTGTTTCCGTTGATGAGTAGAGTAGATTAAATTCAATTGTTTTAGCTTATCACAATCTGTAGTTTGAATCTACAAGTAAAAATATACACTTTATTTACTATTGGGTCTCTTGAAAATAGGCTTATGACACCTCTGCTTACTTTTGAATAGCACTGCACTTTTATTATAGTGATAATGTATTGGATTTAGGCTCAGAACTTAGGTTTTTACTAAGGTCCCGTCTCCATTATCGGCATTGTTTTTCTAGGAAATGGTGTATTGTGGTATATTGGTACCCCCTGTTGTATATATACCACCTCTACTATGTGACCTCATTGCATGGTATAATTGGCAGGCATCATATGTATATATATATGGCTTTATATTTATGATGATCTCGTTGTAACATAAAACAACATCTTTCAACTATACAGTCTATTATATTGATATGATATTATTAAGGTGTGATTTACACATTGCAATTCAGTATTGGCATGACGTTGCATATGTGTGCAACACAATAGTATGGCACCATGTTTGATTTAGTCATTGCAGTTTAGTATGGAGCACGGTAATATGGCACCATGTTGCAAAGGCATCCATGTTATCATTTCTGAAGCCTCAAACCTTATTGACAATATTGGCATGACATAGTTGATGATATTACAGTAATGACAATTCAGATATGTCAGTGGTTTCAGTGTTTCTATAGCCACTATAAAGTTGTAACAAATGTCTCTATATGTGAATGATTTTTTTCTTATGTTACTTTTATTTTCATTGTATTGTTATTGTTCTTTCTATATAATGGCACATAATGTCGTAACTGTGCGGTGTCGGTCCATAATCCTTATTTTTATGATGTGTTTATCATCAAAACAATGCCAATGAGGTCGAATAAATCTCTTTTATATATTCTTTTGGTGAGGTCCAAGGGCCTCTTGTGGGGTCAACTTGATGGGTTGGCCGACCCATCTCTTGGTAGCTTCTAGATCTGATTTTTACATTTAAAATATTTATTTTACATCAATTCAAGAGCCTTTCATGGGACTTTACATCATGACCTTGACTTTGACCTTGTCACAACCCTAGATCACACAAATGGGTGCTAAACCTAAGACAAAATAATCAATGGGAAAGAAGCCCATTCTTGAATAAATAGTTTTCTTTTGCAAATATACAATTTTCTTTTCTTTTTCTTTTGACAAGTACATTGATTACATCAAGTCATGGTAAATAGACAATTATGACAACCGAAGATGAGTAAGTATTCACTAACAATTCCTATCATTTCCACTCATGGATTTGATAGTTTACATCCGCCATCATTTGAGATTAAGAATAGTTTTGAGACCTCTCATGTGGCACTTAATGTGGATTTTTTGTGAGTATGGGTGTCCATAACATGACATGTAGGACTATCCTAACGGAAGGTGGGTCAAACTCTAGGTTTGACACTCTTCTTCCTTTCCATCCATTGGAGTGGTATTAAGGATTAAGGAGAATAGAGGTTCATTGCATGTTCCAAAACCAAGCCACAATAGTCATTGGTATAGGATAAGGCTCATCCAATCCCATGGGAATAGTATTTCTCTTGTGGTAGGAAAGGAAATTTCTCTTTATCAAGTTGAGTAATTTCTCAACAAAGCATTAGTCAGTAAGTTCTTCAATTGATGTGTTAATATAGGTCATTTTTCTTTGTGTATGCAATAATTTGGGTTTCCTTTTCTCATGTATAGTGTCATTAGTCATTTCACATTGAGAGGATGGCATGGTTTTATCCCTTGGTATGAGGGGGTAGCATGGAATATATTGGCCCAAACGTGTTTATTAATGAATCATTGTTTTCTTGGGCTTATACTATGGCACCCTTTTTTTTATGTGTGGATACTTATAAATCATATAATGTTTTGATTTGGGTAAACTTTCACAATATCCCACTTGAAATTTGGAATAATGTAGGTATTAAAGCCATAGGATATGCAATTTTAACCTATATTATAAGTGACGATGGGTATGTAGAGAATAACTTGTGTTTAATGGCCTGGATTCTAGTTTATATTAATGCTAGGTAGGGTTTATATGAATCAATCCAAAATGTTAGTGGTGATATTTCCTATATTCATATTCTTAACTATATGGATGTGTCATTTTTTGTTATAGATGTCATGTAGTGGTCCACTTAATGGTGTATTGTTCTCAATTTTCCATTACTTGACATCGTGGGGTTGGTATGTGTGATGGAGAAGTTCGTCCCAAGGACATGAATGAGGATAATTTGCCTAGAATAGTTCCAGTTGTGGATAGTGGACATCACGTTATTGCTCTAGTCAAGGATATGGCTCTTGTGACCCATCCTATGAAAATGTTTATTTTGATTCAGCTAGAGGGAGGAGTTCCATATGGTTAAACGCAAAGAAATTTCTTCTAACTCGCTTGTATTATTATAATGTTCTTGTGGTTTCATCAAGATGTTTCTGACCATCCCTTATGAACTCGCTAGCAGTTTCTCTCATTTGATGGAGTGTTATAGGACGTTCAACCAAATAGGTATTTATCATATCTATATTTTTCGAGTGATGAAAGTTCGAGTAGGATAGAATAAATTGACCAAACATCTACTGCAGCATCTAGCAGGCGAAGATCAACTAGAGGTGAAAAGATTGTAAGAAAAATCCATAGACGCATGAATTTTTTTCTCGCTAAAGGGGGACCATGTTCTCATGACAACGAGAGCAGAGATGAAATCGAGGTGCCCTTGAGGTACAAACATCTAGTGAAACAATGGGCACCCAAGAATCTTCCTTAAATAAACATTGATTTTTCTGTCAATGAAAGGATATAGTGGAAATTAATATAGCAACCATTCCAACAATGTAGACTAGTCTATATTGAGACTAATATTGATGCTTCATGGGATGGTGTATCAAATCATCTCATGATTTATCCCAATAATCATTGAATGTCATAATAGTGCTCTGAAGTTCTATTCAAATTCTGGAAATTTATAAGCCTTGTAGCCTTCCACTATTTGCATGGCTCTCTAGCTTCAAGTGGTACACTAAGTTTAAGTTAATTAGTATATGTTTAATGAAGGTAGTTTATTTTCCTCAATCCATATTTAGAAGATCTTGTAAACATTATGTCATAGGTATGGGCTCTTGTAGGTTATTAAATTCTTTATTTTCTTAGTTTTATCGATATTAGAAGTCTCATGCTCATAACACACACATACGCATATGCCAATATTAATCATTAAGATATATGCATTAAACATGGGTCTCTACTTCTATAGTCTTGTTCAGACTTCAGATATTATATATGTATGTGAAAGACCACTTTTTCCTATTCAAGTATGGTGAATGTAGTTTTTGGACTAGGTCTAATCTTTTAACAATGTGTTTTCAAACTTAATTTGGATACCTTGTTCAAAAAGTGAATTTCAGTCTTTAATCATGATCAATATTTGTTTCTATATTTTTGAAATGGTGCAACAATTCAGATGCCTAGTTTCAAAAACAATGCTCATGCATGTCGTTTGGATGAGACCTAATCTATTGAAGGATAAATGTGCAATTATTAATTTTCCAATGCTATTAAATTTCTCATTTTAAGCATCTAAAAACATCATAACTACACTCTTCCCTAAATATTTTATACAAACATGTCTTATCTATTCCCCTAAACCCATAAGTATTTTGTGTCTATGATTAATGAATGAATGGATGAAATTTATATGTTAATGAATAATTGTTATATGTATCTTTATGTAGATGACTTTGTGTCATATTATGTAAACATATTTTTTGGATTTGTGAATGAATGAATGAATGAAAGTTATATCTTAATGAATAATTTCTATATGTTTCTTTACATACATGACGTTGTTTCATATTATGTAAACATGTTTTTTATGATAAAATTTATTGAGATGAAATATTTTGTGGACTTATGAATGAATGAATGTTTTCTATTTTTTTTATGTATCTTAATGTCTTGCTTCAAACTATTTCCTTTATAGTAGATATATTGGGTACTAGGGAATTGAGAGTGATGTAAGAGGGGGGTGGTTCACATGAGAGCTTCCACCTTCACGTGGTTGGCCTTGTTCAGTAGAGAATAAATTAGGATTTGGATAATATTGGAGAAAAACACCCTCAATCCAACAAAGCAACAACAAAGTCAATATTGACTTCACTGCTGCTTTGTCGAGTGGAGGGAGGTTTGCTCGACCAAGATTAAACTAATCCAACAGTTTATTCTTGAAACCAAAAGGAGCTCATTCAGGCATTCATATTATCTATATTAGAATCTCCATATTAGAATGATTCTGTTTCATATTGTCCATGTTATAATCTCCATAAAAATAAAAAATAATAATAATAATAATAATATATGAATGTAATAGTTATATCATTAGAAACATCACATACCATATTATGAAAACATTTTTTAGATGATGAAACTTTTTGAGATGAAGTATTATGTGTCTATGATTAATAAATGAATCAATGAATGTTATATGTTAATGAATAATTTCTATATGTCTCTTTACATACATGACATTGTTTCATATTATGTAAACATATTTTTTATGATCAAATTTATTGAGATGAAATATTTTTTGGATTTACGAATGAATGAATGAATATTTTCTATTGGTTTTTTTATATATCTTAATGTCTTACCTTCAACTATTTTCTATATAGTAGATATATTGGATACTGGGGAATTGAGAGTGATGCGAGGGGAGGGAAGGACCGTGAGAGCTTCCACCTTCACATGGTTGGCCCTGTTCAGTAGAGAATAAATTAGGATTTGGATAATCCTGGAGCAAAACACCCTCAATCCAACAGAGCAAAAACAAACTCAATGTTGACTTTGTTGTTTCTTCATCGAGTGGAGGGGATTTTTCTCCAAGATTAAACTACTCCAACAATTTATTCTCAAAACCAAGAGGATCTCATTCAATTATTCATGCACACAAGTATTTTTAATTATTATTAATCAAGCAATTAATTTTAATATTTGGTCAAATTTAATCTAATTTTGCCTCATTAGTCTCATGAATATGTGTAGGACAACTAGTTTCAATTCGGATGTTGAAGTGGAATAACTACTTGAAGCAAAGAGCTCAAAATGGAAAGGGTTTAGGTGAGACAACAAAATTTGTTTGATATTTGTATTGTATGTCTTGGTCGAGTGGGAGTTACTTAAAGTTTTATAATAAATAACAAACTTTTCCATTAAAAAAAATATGTAGTATTTGTCTTTCTTTGGAAATTGTTTTTTTATTTGAGTGAAAGACCATAAATTGTCATTTTTCATGCAGGGCGGTAGGAGAAACTCTTACACTATTAATTGGACATAAGGCATTGGTATGATTTTTCTTTTATTTTATTAATTATTTATCGCATCTAACTTTTCCTCCCTTTTTTTGCGGGTACTTTCTTTCGCATATTTAGATTTGAAAGATTAACTATGGTACTTTAAGCCACCAAGTGCTTGGCTACCAAGTGTGTGATTTAGTTTTGTGTTGCATTTTATTTCAAGAATTTTTTTTTATTTCTACATTGCAAATCTTCTAAGGCCATAAATGTTGAGAAAAATTATGGCAAATAGAATTAGGGTTTATTTTATAATGTTTTCTCTTGTTATATTGACAATTCTTGTGATGTAATGTTAGTTCATCATCATCATTATTATTTTGTGTTCATCATCAAGACAATGCCAATAAAGAAGATCACAATGCAAACAAGAACACCAAAAATGGGCTCTAGGCCAAGGAAAAACTCCTTCATAGCGGAAAAACTCAAAAACTACTCTTCTTATAGAAATTCGATGATACTTCCAAGAAATTTGATCAAGATAACTCACAAAGTGATAGGCCTGCCACCCAAACAACAATGCTTCTCTCTATAACTTGGTCTCTTGCTCTTCTCCAGCTTGAAATTTGAACAGAGATATATTTCTTCTATTATGTGTGAGCTTGCCAAAAAAATAATTGATGCACAATCCAAACAAATAGACCTTCTTGCTTTCCTCACTATCCTTCAATATGCTCATACTCAACTCTTTATCCTAACTTTCCTTATGAATTCTTTTGGATACCACATATCATCTTTTGGGTACCACATATGAACTTATTGGTCTCATGTTACCACTGATGAGTTGCTCGGTCCAGTGCCTCTCGCTACCCATGAATAAATAAGATATTCATAGATGGATTAATAAGTAGTAGCCCATGACTAAAGAAATGATTCAAGAAGGAATGAAAAATTAATTGATAATCATGCTACTACTCTCTTTTTAATGCCATACATTGAGAAAATAATTTTTTGTTTTAGGGTATAAATGGTCTCAATTGTGCTTATTGTCTAAGTGCTCTCTACAAATTAAACTTTTTGCGCCAATTTCTCTATGCCTTCTCTGCACACTTTTACCATTCTCCTCTCCACAATGCCAGAAGACTAAATTTACTCAATCCTTCTTCCTTCACACTCAGGGCCTTTTTTGTCCACCGCCTTCTTTCTCTTTGTCCACATTTCATAAGGAGAGGGGGAAGTATGATGCCATCCTCCACTCAAGCTGCCCACTTTGACTTTAATTCTTGTCAGTGTATGCCAATACTTCATTAGGCATATATTTATGACAATTAAAGGTGGTTTGTATGGTCCTTCTCACAACACACCATAGGAAAACCAACCAATATGCATCAGGCATTCAATGTCCATGCAACAACCCACCATAGGATTTCCCTATTAGAACTTATGTCCCTCCATTCAGGCCAATCATCAATTTATTTTCACAAATAAATAATTTGCATAACTAGGTTTATATACATGGTTTTTAATGGAAAAATAGTTGTTATACATTCTCCTATCCTAGAGTATCTTTCTGTCACACAAAATACTCTCTCTTCTTACTGTTGTTGATAACCATTGTTGGCATTATGGCATAGGTTTGGAGCTATGGCACAGGTGTTGTCCTTGATGGCAACCCTCTCTGGTAACAGATCTCAGATCAGGCACTCAGAAAGTAGAAAAAGACATATACGCAGGTTCA